>WEDG01006182.1:22500-84908 GCA_017591395.1 Schistocephalus solidus | reverse complement strand
TATGTTTATGTATCCAAAGCATAATGGCTTCTGTCTGAGCTGGATGATCGTAGTAAGGTGCGGGAGCTGGTTTGATCTCCCTTTCGATGAAAGGAAATGTCTACTGATTTACTGAGCTCTGTGGACGCAATGTCTTTCAGCTCTACATTAGGTATTCTCGAAGAGGTTATGTTTGCATAGGTGATTACTTTTGTTGGAATACTGGTTGTTATGGGTGTTTTTTTCTGGGTGAACAATGAACCTTCACATTTAGATCAGCCATTTCTTATTTCAAGTTATTTATCTCATTCTCCAACAATAAGAATTTTTGTTGGACACTTAAACACCCAATGCACTTTTTGTCCTCATAGGTGACATTCATAAGTGTTATCAAGCTTTTTGCCCGCTTGGCAGGAGGAGAAGAAGTTACTGAATATCTGGCTGTGTCATGTTTTTCTGTTTGTTTACAATTTATTTTGTCAATTTTCCGTGTGAATGTGGCTAAGCGGTTAGGCGCGTCACTACATTTTTTTTCGGCGAGGGTTCGACCCCAAACCGTGGCATTAATTTTTTCTCGGGCAGATAAATAGGTTAATAGATTTGGCACTGCTTCGGCGCCATCAGATGAGTCAGATGAGTCCTGAGCGTCTACGTTTTCCATACCACTTTCGATTCTTTGCGAATGCACTTAATTTATAAATCTTCTTCAATAAATGGGCTAGGGTGCAATAATATTTAGCAGTCAGACTTCAAGAAGCATGAAACGACTCAGCCTTTGTTGAGACTTCTCCTTCCCCGATTGAGAGCAGATTACAGCAGCACACCGCTGACATGAATTCTGGAGGCAGGTGAACGTTTAAGCTTGTATTTCGCGCATTGATAACGTCACGGATGTGTAATAATCCTCAGTGAATGAATATTTGGATATCCACAGAATCGTCAAGTTCAAGCAAATAACTCCCACATTTAGAGACTGGACAATCCACTCAAGAGTTATTTCAAATTATTGTGTCTTCTACACTAAGGTAGAGACTAAAACTTCGTTAACTCAAAGGAGCTGAAATTCGATAATATAACATTGGTTTTTCGCTCTTTGGGTACGGGATCTTTAACACGTGGCAGTGCTGGACGCTGGCTTGTGAGCTATGCAGATGCTAAATCGGTCTAATTGTCGGGCGATAGTTTCTGAAATGCCCTGTATGTATGGCAATGAATGGCATTTCCTCGGTATTACTTCTCCATTAGAGCTCTGATATTGTGGTTGCCTGTGACATCGGAGACCGTTTTTCGCGAAGCTCATCGGGTATCTGTTAGATCGGAATAGTTGGTATAAATAGGCAGGTTCCTTGTTAAGTAGATACTCGCTGTTACAGTACCGGAAGGCGTGATCAAAAAGAGCTCGGACGCAGCTTCGTTTGTGGGCAGCAGGATGATTGCTCCCATAGTTGAGGATTATTTCGGCATCGGAGTCTTTTCTATGAACGCTGGTTGCGAGCTTGCCATCACTCAATCTTTGTTCCGTGACGTCGAGAAACTGGAGGATGTTGCCTGTTGCTAATTCGCGAGTGAATTTTATAGCAGGGAAGACATCATTAAGACTTTCATGCAGCCGTTCCACTTCGTAGTTGTTAATGGCCATGAAGGTATAATCTACGTAGCGAAGCCACATTTTCGGCCTTAGGTTTTGAATCACAGTTTTTCTAGACGTTGTAAGACTAGCTCGTCAAGTAGACCTGATATCGGTGAACCCATTGGAGTAACCTTGACCTGTTAGTAATGCTTAGCATCGAAAAAAACAATAATTCCTAAGGCAAAGCCAGAGCATGTCTAAAAGGTGCTGCGTGGGAATGTCTATTGGCGTTTCTTCTAGACCTCGAGCTACGCTCTCAATTGACAGGTTATGTGGTTTTGAGGAAAATAGAGCAGCCAAATCGAACGATAGGATGCATTCATCAGGACTTACATTAAGGCCTTGAATTTCTTTGAAAAAAAGCATGCGAGTTTCTGATGCTGTACATTGAACCATTACCTAGGTGCTATAAGCGTTTTTATAACCACTTGGCAAGGTTATAAGTAGGCGATCCAATAAGTGGCACTATGCTCGTCAATGGTGCGTCCACTTTGTGAATCTTTGGGAGCCCAAAGGCACGTGCGATGCGCGGATAATTGAGAGTTAGAAATGTAGAGTCCGCGGGGCTTATGAGCTTCAGTCTAGTGAGCTCATTCATCTTCATCTTTACAGATGCAGCCTGTTTTTTTTCGTTGTTTCATCAGCAATGGGGATGTAGGCCTCCCTGTCATTAAAGACTTGATTGGCCTTATTTACATAATCAATCTTGTTCATGATGACGGTAGCACCAAATTTGTCAGCAGCTACAACGATGATACCTTCGTCCGACCTCAGGGAGCGTAATCCCTTTTCTTCTTCCATTGACAAGGTTTTCTGATGTTTTCTTTTTCGGAGGATGCAAGTAGCACAGCCATGTATATCAGAACGCATGTCGTCAGCGATGGATGAGGCTATTAGGAGGGATTTGAGGTCAGCTATGAAGTTCGTAGGCGCAGCATCGGTATGACTAAACCTTATGCCTTTTGACAGCAGGCTTGTTTCAGTGGGGGTGAGACTCCTTTTAGAAAGGTTCCCAACTCTTGAAGATATATAACTGTCGTTGATGGGACAAGAAGAGCTTGGAGCTTCTCTTGAAGATTGGCTCGCTTCTTCATACGAGCATCCTTGGTGGTGTCAATTAAGATGTGCTCCGCTCGCTATTCAAGTCATTTTAATGAATTTTTTTATGTTCCTTGTTTTGATTTCTAATCCACAGACCATAGAACATTGAATACCAATAGCTCGGATTTTACCCAAGTTGAGAAATTACAACGCAAACCTGTTGTTTGTTTTAACTCTTCGATTGAACCCGTAACTCGGTAAAAAGCGTCATTACTATACCGCGGAAGTTCGAAGAATGGTAAAAGCAAACGAACACATGCTCTTCAAGTGCACTTCTGCACTGAACAAACGATCAGAAAATGAATCTATAGAGAGTTACCTCAAACGTATGACACATCTTTATTTGGATAACAAGGAAATTGATGATATGGTGTGGTTCTTTGCCATTTCTGTAATTTAACATCAAGGGAGAAGTTCTGAAACTCTGCCCCGAACTTCAAGTCCTCTACCTTTACGACAACAAAATGGATAGCATACCCTTTTTTCCCAATAATATTAACCTGACGCATCTTTATCTGCAGAACAATGAAATTCAACGGATCTCGCATTTAAATGAACTTATTAATTTGCAGAAACTGTAATTAAGCGTCTTGTATCTAACTATATCAGTTTCCTCTCAGGAAATAGAATTTCGGTTCTTGAGGGCTTGGAAAATCTGGAAAAGCTCACAGAACTTAAAATGGATTTACAGCGTCTTCCGCCTGGTGAAAGTCTTATAGTCGACGATCAAAGCCTGAAAGCGTGCAGTGTAACCGCATTTTCAATTTCTAGTTTGGTGTTATAAAGAAATCCCTAAAAATTCTAGACCTGTCTCGAACGAAGTTGTCCACACTAAATGGGCTTGAGCAGCTGGAGCTTTTGGAATATCTCTCAGTTTCTCAGAACGATATATCACAGCCCAATGACCTTCTTCCCGTCCTCTCCGTCCTTCGAAATTTGAAAAAAATCGACTTGACCGGTAACCCTGTTCTAAGTGTTCCAAGAATACGCGAAGCAATAATTTTCCACGCGAAAGGCCTCGGTAAATATTTAAATTAATAATAAGGTCGAGGTCAACATGACGTATTTTATATAGTATTTCGGGAAAATGAGTCAACAAGAAGCATACTTGTTCACCTGTGTTTTATTGGGCTCTTGAAATTTAACCAATACTCTTAAGACCATTAGTAGTGTCGGTCAGGAATACAAAATTCTTATTAGATGGTGCAACTTTCTTGAGGCATATATAGCTTAAGTGACTGTCTCACGAAACCTTCCACGAAATTCTTTCACCTTTCTTTCAACTAACATGTTGAAGTTCACTTAATCTGTTGTAGAATTTTTGGATGGAAAGCCTATATCGACACCAGGAAGGCAGTTCATCGAGAACTGGTGCGCTCACAAGATCGCTCATGGGGAAAATCTAAGTAAGTTAAAACCATGCATTTTCCTAAATACGATTTATTGACCTTTGGATAACCCACGGTAACTAGTCCCGATAAAAATATATTTTGAGGGAGCGATAGCAACTTAGGACAACAAATAGATGCCGCACGGAAATTGCAGTGCCAGTTTGACAAAGCCATAAGAAGGCAAAATATTTTGCATTTAAACTCAAACCATTGCTAGGAAACGGAAGATTCATACTCCAATCTGTTGCAAGTATTCCAACATAATATACAGCCTGTCCCTCTCATAACTGTCTTCATCTGCGAGTCTCGACCTAACGTTTCGGATCGGCGTAACGAAAGTACTACGTTAATTGTGACAGTGTCTACCGAAATTTTTGGGTTTATTTAAAGAGGTTTAGCAAAAAAACGTTATTGCCCACGTCACATTTCTTTGGAACATATTAGGAAAAGTCATTCACAAATCCTGCCTAAACTGACCGATATCTCAAACGACGGTAGGAGAACCGCAAAGCACAGCACCAAAGACGTTCCCATTCCTGCGGTGTCAGACAGCTTGCAAATTAAATCTTCGATAGTCGATAGTTGCGGTGGCCAATGCCTTGAATAAAAACCCCAAAAGTGCCCTTATTTAACACTAAATATTTTTTCTGCTCAGGTATACTGAAGCCTAACAGCACGACGGTTAGTTGAACGATTGGCGGAACTACATGTCAAGGAGATCACATCCCGGTCCCTAACTGTACAAATTACATAAAGATGTTTAATTAAATCGCCAGAAATCATTTGTTTGGTCTTCTGTGCAGAAAAATGGCATACTTTCAGTCCTCAACAGTACTTGTCTTGCCGGTCGTATGATAAAAATTAATAATAATCGCGGAAAAAATGACCTCAGCAACCAGATTTCCAGTTCAATATTCCTACTTCTCTTAATTTGGTGCTAAATGTCAGTTACCTTGGGTCAGTCTAGACCAACTCCATAATCATGCTCCACTGAGTGAATAACGGGGGAACATTCGCAAAAGCACAGACTAAATGACCGGATGCTGACGTGGGCTGTGACGTTATTTACATATTTTACTAAAAACGCCAGAGTATGCATTTATAGCCTATTTCCTTCATACACAACTTTCCCTGATGACATGAGCTCCAAGACAAAATTGCGTTGTTCATTTCCACCAAGATGGAACGCCGAACGTCAGTCTCATGTGCGTAATGTTAGTTTCGACTACGTACATCACGTGGGGTTCAACGCATGTACCTCTGGAAATCGGCTTCCCAAAAAGATGAAAAGATACCTAAAGACAAGTCACATCCTTCTTTGTCAACGCATCAATAAACGGTAAGGCAGAACCCTAAGTGCTCAGTCCACGTGAATGCGCAAGACCCTGTCGAGCGGCCGACGACTCTTTTGGCAGAATTGTAAAAGAAAGTCGGTTTGCTGACAATCAGGGTTTATCGATGAGGCTATAAAATAGCTGCCGCTTCTGGACTGTTGATAAAAGATCAAAATTCTCTTTAAAGTCAGTTGGGCTACTTTGATCAGTGCAAGGGTTGACCATGGTCGTCGTAGAAAAACTTTCTGAAAACGAGTGATTCCGCAGCCATCTCCTCAGGAGAACGGTATTTCCGGTTGGCGACCTTGTCATGAGCTGCCAGCTAGATTTAAAAATGAAAGAGTAAGTACTTTCCGCCCAAAATAGCGGTAAGAAATTACCTGTACCGTAGTGAAAAAATGAAAATCTTCGATCATCAGCATAAATTTAGAACAATCGTACTTAATCACGCGGCCCTATGGCGGTGACTAAAAATGTCGCAAAATATCAGTAAACGAGTGGGAGTGTATATAAGTCTTTTACGAGTAGCCTGAGGCTTAGATATGACAACATTATCAACTTTTAATAAATGAGCATTAATTGATATTGGCTGATTAAACCTGACTGAAATCATTTAGTTAAAAAATACATGGTTTCATACAAAGTTCAGAATATTTGTATGCATATGAATTACTAAGACGCAATTACAAAAAAACTAGGAGGCGCAATAATATGCAAATCTGCATAATTCGTGAAAGGTCAGGTTTCAAACCTGCAAATTATGTTTTATCAGGTTGCTGGCGTAGGTAGAGAAAACATAGATAGGGGAACTGGAGTTGCTCACCAGAATAGTTTTCATGTTGCTTTTGTTTAGAAACGGCAACACCAGGACAAATCTCTCGCGGTTAATAACTTCATTTTCTCATATTATAACCCCAGAACTTTCGGCTTCGCGAACCTGAACACATTTTTTGGAAATTTGTATGTTTACTTATAGAGACCAGTCGGTAATGGACAACCGTTTGAATGATCCGATACTTATAGCGTGAACTATAGTGGTGGTGGAGGAGGAAAAGGAGGAGGAGGAGGGGGAGGAGGAGGGAGGAGGAGGAGGAGGAGGAGGAGGAGGAGGAGGAGGAGAAGGACGGGGGAGGAGGAGGAGAAGGAGGGGGAGGAGGAGGGGAGGAGGTGGTGGTGGTACACGGAAGCATTCTGGAGATCTGTATATAAAATCATTTATGTTAGCAGAAAATCGCCATTTCCAAGCAATCTGCGCCATGCACTCACTTAACTGGGTTTCGGATGGACTTTTAAAAGCAAACGTTGAAAATTAACCTATTAAAACTGCAGGGAATTCTCCATCTTACTTCGAACTCATTATTTTAAAGGAATGACAATAGACAGCGGCATATGACCATGTGTGATATCTGGACCGCAGAATGTGATCGGAGTGCATGCATACTGTCTAACCATCAGGTTGCGGACGCCGTCAACTATCATGTTTGAAAATGTTGGCTCTTGAAGCTACGCTCACTGCATGTGCCTATTTTTCCGTAATTTTTCTGCTGTAATCTATTTATCAATTTCAAAAGCGGACTTGAAGGTACTTGGTCGTTGAAAATCCCAACTTTCTCAATATTTAAAAAGGAGGTCTGGTTTGCCGAGCGAAGCTCCTTCCATTGGATTTTTTGGCAACTATGACATTGTAAGGCGTTTTCTAATTTTTGGAACAAACAGCTTTTAATACAGACATATGACGCAACAATAGGTGTAGGTAGGTTTCAATAACCGCAAAATGAATATCAAACTTACAGCATCGTATATGTCATCATTTCTGCCAAAATCTCCTGCTTTGCGAGGCAGAACGTGAATATGAACGTGCTAAAAGGCAAAATATTGACTTTGACAAGATTTCTTCAATCAAAAATATACGAACCGTAAATTAAATAGCGAAAGTTTTTGTAGGCGACCACTCTGGGGAGGTTGGCAGCTGGACCGCGCCATCACTGGTATTTTTTGCAGATGGTCAACACTGAGCCACTTAACGCTAAGGCTCATCAAATGTTTGTGTTGCATTAGATATCAATAGTTTAAAGACTATCTATGCCTACGGAGAAACGACTTCTACACAGGAACCAATTGAGGAAAGCAAGGTGACAAATGCTGAAACCAACAGCACACAGAAAGCACACACAGACCGATATAAGCGACAATCTTACCGGCACCGACTGTCCAGCATTCTTTCCGTCCTGAATAGAGATCGTCAGGCTGTCAGCCTGAAAATGCTCCAACAGTTTCTCTGACACACGCTTGACGGTCATATACATGTCACAAATGGTTCCGTCGGGAAGAGAGTTGAATCGCTCCACAACCGCGATTGGAGTAACGAGAACATCTAACTAACAGTCAGGGAAATCTGTAGCAACGTTATAAAAATGTGTGGAACGATCGACAAAAGAAGGTGCCGAAGTGGTGGCGGGGGCGGCGACGACGACGAAGATAAGGGTTGCTTTTACAGTAGTATATAAAGTGGTAAAACTAATAATTGACGTCATTTAATGAAAATAAAGGATACGTCCAGGCACGAGGGGACTTATATTTACAAATGCCATCGAGACCGCTGTGCGATAGAAGATCTGCGATGAGCTGAGTTTTATCATTCCAAAGCGGAAATCTTCAGTTCCAATGGCTAAAATTAAGTAAACAATAAGGCCCTCTGGCGAGTAAGACGCGAAACAAAAAAGTAGAGACGAAACATTTCTTTCGATGGGGTGCGCTTGGTTAATGCGTCCGGTGGTCTTATATGTATGATTGGTAACCCACGTGGTGATCTGTGTGCACAAAGCATAGTAAAGTATTTAGTTTAAATTTGCAATGATAATTTTCAGTCTATATCTGCATAGTTTGGCATGCGTTTCCTCTGACCTCTGTACTGGGGGAAACACTGTAAGTATACTGAACATGTCAACATTGTAGAGATGGAAGAAAATTTGGTGTTCTGTTTTGTGACACCCCACATTTGCACATAAAATTAGATTGTGGAGACCGCGTAGTATGCGGGTACTGATGGGGTCTTATGCGCCCGCTTGGTGCCTGGCAGCAGCAGAATTGATCCAGCCCTGGTTTGGCGTGTGATTAAAGTTTTCATCACTGCTAAAAATTAAAACCACTAACAAAACGTACGTATGGGCTGGCCTGCACCAACTTGAGGATAAAGATCAAAGCGTCGACTCGTGGACACGGGCAGAATACGACGAACGTAGCTCGTGAAGTTCGTAGCCGGCAGATCCAGATCGCGTGGAATTCCAGCGTCCTCACGGTCGTGATTTATGCGTGCCATGACTATGCCAGGACCTGATTGTTTGCACTCAGCGATAATCTGGCCCCAGGGATCGACAACGAGGCTGTGGCCGTATGTTGAGAATTTGGGACTGTGTACAGCATCCTTATATAAGAAATTTTGTTATGAGCACTAAGGATGAGGAAGTGAAATAGATGTAATAAAGACGTTGGGGGTAAAAGGAGGGAGAAGCGGAAAATAAGAAGAAGAAATGGATGGACCTACTTGAGCAGCCGCTACAACGTAAGACTGGGTTTCTATTGCGCGTGCCCGAAGAAGTGTGTGCCAGTGTCCCGCTTGTCCGGTCAGTAGTGTGAACGCCGACGGATAGGCTAGTACATTTGCATCACCCTGGTATCGCAGCGAAGTCGCCAGCTCCGGAAAACGTAGGTCATAGCACTAAAAAAGAGAGAACGAAAATTGTCCACAGAAACGCCAAAGAACAGTAGACGTCAAAATTCGAACACAACGAGAACCAGAATCGGCTTACAAAACCAAGACGGGGTTTGCACAGATTTCAAAATCGAATATACATTTAAGCAACCGAAGGAGTTAGCCTTTGGACTCATGGAGGGCTTACCAAAGCAAGGGAAAGGTTAAAAGATGTCACAATGTGTCCGCAGTATCTCCACAACTAAAAAATACCGAGATACGAGCATAGAATTCAGATTCCTCTCATGACGGAAGTAAGCTGGTAGGGTATGAGGTTGGTCAAAAAGCATTCAGCAACCCGTTGGGCAAAAAGCATTCTTTTTGCGTGGTGGTTAACCACAGGATCGAGAACTAGCGACGAGGTAGACGGATCGCTCATAGCTTTGACAAATGAAAATTCACACCACGCGTGAATTCCATGTTAAGCTTGTCTGTTGAGATGATATCAAATGCGTCAATTTAAGTTTACATTAACCTGAAAAATAGTACTCGGTTGAAAGTTGTCTTTCGAATACGCAGTTATTACATTCTCAACAGCTGTATATTTGTATACACCGAAGTGCGTCAAGTGGAAAGAACTTCGCTGCCAGATTCAAGGGCTTATAAGCATGCACTTCTCCCCATAAATAAAGCCCTTCGTCAGGTTCAATGGATAGTTTTCAGTGGAGGTCCATTAAGACTTGCATTCGGACAAGAAAAGACCTCATCATCGGGCTCATTGAGACTGTGAAAGTGCAAAACTTCACACTATCAAGAGTTAGGGCTAGTGCTATGAAACAGTTGGCACAATTCGAAGTTGACGAGTTTACTGCGCATAAAATATTTAAATCCAACCGAGCAAATCTACAGTTCCTGACGGTTCATTAAGCGAAGACACTGAACGTAAGGCAGTCGCGGGGACTGACGACCGGCGGCTGCTACATTACGGTATGCAATTACCTGTCAAATGGAGCTTTATTCCCTCCAAACAGGAAAAGATCGAAAAAAACAGTCAGAGGCCTCGAGTAAGGCCTAAAAGCCGTGCTTTTCACCCAGCGGTAGCCAATCCCGAACCGCTTCGTAATATGTTCTAATTGTGAATTCAGCTCCCGAAGTCCTGCAAAGTACAGCCAGTACACAAATTCGCATCGATACGAGAACTTTAAAGCCTCCAGAAATATGTTTTCCCGAATGAACCGACCAGCTTTAGAATCGGAAGATATCCTGGTTACGAAAAGCGCATTAGCTTTCATCCGATGAAGCAGGGTCACTGAGGATGCTGCGGCTCTTACAAGAGTTTAAACAGTCCAGGGACATCTGCTCGCGGCGCATCGCCATGAGAAACAAGCTGCGCGGCAACTTCACAGGCAATCCTGACGACAGGTAGAGTCTGCACTTGCATACAACAGACTCGGATCCGATATCATAACATTAAATTTAGGGACTTTCCACTAACCTACCAAATAAGATGGCAGGTTTTCGGGCGTCAATGACATTCGAGACCGACCTCGGCCCAATAGTTTATGCGGTCTTATTTAGCCGACGTTTTCGTCAGCTTCCAACGTTGGTAGACGCAATTATTCTCGCAAGATCTCCTCAGACTGTTTTAGCAGATGACTATAGAGCACGCGCGCTATTCCACTCATTCTAGATTCACTGCTAATAGTATCGGCTGCCTTGACAACTACGAACTTCAGTGGCAAACATGCGTAACTGCCTTCTTTTTCTATTCCGGTTGAGTAGAGATAATCTCTTCAGAACCTCAGGAATGGTGGACTGGTGACTTTTTACAGTATCAGTGCGTCATGTATGAAACATTTGGATGCAGGGGAAAGGTTAACTTTTATGCATGTAGGGACATGAATATGATCTGATCCATGGGCGTTGCTAAATCCGTGCACCCAGAACGTGTGCAATCTGACTGGCTATGCAACTGTTTTTTGCAGACTAGGTCAGTAGATGTTTGTGGTGATGGAGGAAACATGTGTTCACGGCAAGCGGCCTGGTCAACTCCACCTTTTTTCATTTCTGTCGCATCGAGAGCCAAAAAGAAGGCGGCTAATTTAGATGGGTGTGCGAAGCATCGCCTGGACTAGTCCAGCCACCCCACTCGCTGAAAATAATGAGTTCATCACAACGGGGGCATTTTTTCAACCTGTTCCTGCAGCTGCCAGTAGCCCTTTGGGTCAGCAGTTGACACTGTCACGTAGCTAGAAGGTATCGATATTTTGGGAATTGACATTTAGCCACACACACACCGGTTGGCCATTTACTTGCTCAAACACCAGTAAAGGAACATACAATGTTTGGCAGAAGAGCCTAAGGAACCGCTGTTCCGGGCACCTAATTCCGTGGTCAAGACTTCAAACAGGAATCAGATACGCATGTTAAACTACGGAAGACCGCACACTGTCAAACTCTTGGTAACAGGATCGAGGACTATTCGCACATCCTGGCATCTAATAACAAGGGTCCGTTCACGATTGAGCAGCCAATCCTGCATGCTATGTGTCCACGCTCTCCAACCATTGCTGTCTTAACAGAGATAATAATACAGCCTTTATACATTTTGAATTACATTTCTTATAATACAAGCAGTTCCCCGACGGCCACCCGGATTACCTGTTCAAGGCCGTCCCATCTCGACAGTTTGACTGTCAGTTTCGATTAGGTCTATCGTGTACCCAACAACAAGATGACTTGCACGTGAAGTAGATTATAATGAGAGTAGCCATGCACTCCGTTTACTGCGCTCTCCCCCTACCCCCTCGGGTCCGGTGTTATGATCAATTCAAGAAGGCCGGGGGTGGGAGAGGTCGCATGTGGCTGGTGCAGACGGATCTACTCCTAGGCGTGTTTTCAAACCTGGCTCCGATTCCACAAAGTGGGAGTGTCTTAAAGGTTACATTAGGAGGGAGCAATGCAGCCTGACTTGCAGTCCGCCAGTCGGACATTCTGCACAAACAAACGCTAGACTGCCCAGGCTGAGCTGGCAACCTTCTAAACCACGTCTTTTAGGGCAACATGATAGCTTCAAGCGCGCCACCTCGTTTTATAGTAAGGAAAATGCGCTAAACCATCGACCTCGCCCCTAATCGCATTGTCAGGCCCCTGCTAATGCTTGAGCTGACATAGCAAAGGATCTCGTCGGCGAGTGCCAGATACACGACATCGCCCCCCAAACACAAGCACCAGAATTTCGATCCGAAGGGGATTGGCTCCTTTACCAACCTGAACAATAACAGGTTGAGGCTAAAGAAAGCGTCAGTTGTGATTTGTAAGCATCTGTATTCATTGTGTACCCAAAGCTGCCTGGTGAGTGCTGAAGTTTCTATTTATGAACATTGTTCATAGCCCAGAGACTATGAGGTCTCAATTAACAGTGTGGTACGTTCTTCCAGGCAGCAGTAGTGAGAACTGCGGCCTACTATTAATGAACACAAGTCGGCGCTATGGGGACCGCAGCTCAGTTTACCTTCAATGGACTTTAATCGCGGTGGTTTATCTATATCCAGCCCAACTCCTGCTTTTCCAGTGTGTGGTTAATCTTTCAATGCGTTATGCACTGTTAACTATCGAACATGCTCCAGCCGGAAGCGAAATCAATTTTATTATAAGTTTCCTGCAGAATGGAGACTCCACACATGCGAAAGTCACGATGCCTGAGTTGCTAGAACAAGCCGGTGATCCAGATGGGTTTTTGTTTGAGCACTAGCCCCTGTTAATCTATATCAATAGTCTGCCAGAAATAATTATCAGTGGCTGCCTTAGAGTTGGAGATAACAGCAACATTTTGGATTCGACATTAAATCATTCTTTTACTCACAAAAGATCTTGCTTTAGCTTCTACATCGAGTAATCCTAGTAATCAAAAAGTAGTCCACACATATAATCTATAAAAAACCCGTTCCACGACACGGATCAGCCGCTGACTAGGAATCGCTAATCCCTGACAGTCCTATATAATCGAAACAGTCATTATAAGCGATTTAAAGCTCATTTCCTTCAGTC
This sequence comes from Schistocephalus solidus, assembly GCA_017591395.1. NCBI lineage: Eukaryota > Metazoa > Platyhelminthes > Cestoda > Diphyllobothriidea > Diphyllobothriidae > Schistocephalus > Schistocephalus solidus. The sequence continues at coordinate 71,732 of WEDG01006182.1, read as the reverse complement.
GTAGGCGATTTCCCCTCTTTGCGGAGCCAAACCTCCGAATGATATACTACGTTCGTTTGGACGCATCTTGAGTACTGCTAATCGGCGTAGATCTCATAGCTCGTACGTAACTTGGAGGTTTGGATAGAGTTTAGAACTCGGCAACCAAGCTTCATCACACTATTCCTAGTCTGAGTATACATGAGGAACTGAATATGCCCCAACCTCCCACGCCAAAACTTGCAGACCTTGTAGAAACATTGAATAATATGGTTTTCACAGACTATGTGGAGTATGATTTACTGTTCTAAAATGATCACGCATGCCGTCTTTGGAGGTTCTCTATAAAACTATTCAAATCTCAAGTGAATACGTGGATTACAAAAATGAGCCTTCCCAACGTGCCAGCAAACCGTGGAAGTGATTATCTGGGAGTTCATCCTAGCCACCACATGCAGATCATTTCACAGGCATCTCGACTCTTGTGGGAACCCGAAGCAGCACATCGAGGTAAAAAGAGCTGGTAGACAACAAGTTTGTCTAATGACATAACAGTAATGCAGGTGATTCCCTCGCTTTTGGTGTCATTGTTAAGGAAAAATATTATTGTTACGACCTTGTCATAAGCCTTGATGGTCGCCCGTGTAACAACGCCTCGACTGAATCCCAAGTGAGGATTTAACAGCAAGTGCCCTATACTAACAGCGCATTTAAGATGAAGAAAGAACAAAGGGGACGTGTCCTAGATTGGACCGAAATCTAACCAATCAGAAGTTTCATTGTGTGGTTAGCCTGAAGGGTGAACTGCTGACTCATCTGTGTGGTTGGGTTAACCTCCAGTCCTGCTGAGAGCTCGTGCGACCTCAGCAGGCGCAAGGCCTGTGGGCGGACCGGTAGGGGCGGCTTGCGATCGATTCGGATAGGATGTATCCTCCTACCACTTATTTCTGGCTGACTGAATTGTGATAAAAAATAGAACCAATCATGGGACTTCGGGAAATCATATATGATTCGTAACTGGTTAAGCTTAGCTGTAAAAGGACAAAGTGATGAACCTGACATCTGTCAATCAGAAGTCTGGATTCGAAAAACTAGTAAAAATAAAAAATCACGTACGATAGCAAGGCCAACATTGCCAACTGGTGTGTTGTGGACGACCACAGGCGCAAGTGAACCGGGGCGGATGTAACTGGATTCATCTAGAGCCGATTGGTGATTTGCAACCTCATGAAGAGAAAAATTGGATGTACGATACACCGGATGTTCATTACTCAGAATGAATCAAATAGCTGTTGATTCAATCACCTACCTGACCTTTCTGCATTTCACGATTCAAATCGAGACTAAACAAGTGCGTCTTGTCATATAAGCTTCTTATTTCTCCAGTATTATCAATAACAGCGTGGGTATTAAAAAGACGTTTGTCTTTATCGGCGGCTTTAGGCTGAAATGCAAGCAGTAAAAAATAGAATGCTAACCTTTCTATGGAAACCGACACTAATCCAAACCCCTAGCCGCTCAGCCAAATTCTTAACGGACGTCAAAAACTTTCCATCGATTGTCTCTGTCAGTTCAAAAGTCTCTTTCTGAGATCCAGCGATAAAATCGGCCGCCTCTGGCAGGAATACCATCTGTCTGTTGCATTAATACCATGTGCTGAACATTACCTCAGCACCCTTTTCCGTGGCAGATTCAACAAGTCGAGTTAAAATTTTAAGGTTTTCTTCCTTATTGTTGGTAGATGCTAGTTGAACAATTGCCAACATTTTTCCTGGCTGACCACGAAACTGGCAACAGCCCCGAATTAAGACGGGAGACTTCACGGGAAACAAATGTAGAAAGAAGTCGACAGATCATTGGTTCATTTCAAAAAATGCAAATTATTACAAACTCATTCAAAATAAATAGGTTTCCAACTATATTAACTACTTCATGTGCAGTTAAAATAATATTCCGATATATTTTTCTACCAGAGTGTGCAAGTTTTAATCTAAATTCAATGCTTTGTGGGGATCCATGTAAAACAGGCTCAATTTTAGTTAATGAACTCGAGAAACCGGATATCTACGGATTTCGATTAAAACAGTAACGATTTTTCTAAAGACCCTCAAGGAAATTTTATATAAGTTGAACTCTTGAGGATAAATATCCATGGATCAAATTTATGAATATATTGGTCTCTTATGGTAATCCTAGTAGTATTTGATATCCAGATCTATATGAACATGGGAATAGCGAATTCTCGCAAGATCTGTGGCTGGAACATCATGGGTAAATTCCGTAATACAATTTAAGATTTCATAAATTGACATTTTAAGATGTATATGGACACCGCACTCACGCGTAGGCACTATTATTTCATGTTAATGGCGTGAAAATCGTTATCTGACCAGCCTTGCCTCTCCTTATTGTTTTTTACCTTTTCATTCTTGTTTTGTTATTGCTAACAATGTAAATGTAGGAATTAGTGAGGAAATTAAGACTTCAAATAAGGAGGTATTTAAACGATGAATTTTATGACCTTGTGACGACCGTTAAGTAAAGACGCACAATGGAATACATTGCGCATATAACACTATATATGGGCATGATTTTTTCGAAATCGAGGTAAGATGAAGGACAGAGATCGTCCGTGGTGATTGCAGAAGAATATTACTATGCAGAAACGCCAGAGGGTGCACAAACCCGTGGGGCCGTTGCCTCTGAATCGGGTCAGGTAACGGTTTATAAGTTACGCCAATGGGCCTTGGGAATTAAACATATCACATGCGCATCTTCGTGAAATTTTTGAGATCATTAGGCTGGACGTGTCGCAACTGTCGGATTACCCATACGCTCTTGGGGCGGTAATATCCTGACGGGTGTGAAAGAGGAGAAGGCAAAGCTGGTTTCTGATAAAAACCTTTATTCTGGGCCGACCGAAAACAGCAGATCTCAAGCTCATCAACTCTCGTCTATTTATTTCAGTTCTCGGGGTTCTCGAACATTCCAACCACTCGTGACGGAGAGCGTTCTGGAACTTTCTGGCTTGAAAAGTGGCACGCATTTATTGGTCGCATCTCAGGCTAGAAATCTCCTCGCGGAAAATACTCGAATTTGGGCCACATGCGTGCCTGGGGGCATGACGCGTGCTCGGTGTAGCAGCGCATACCGATTGGTTGCCTGGTTGTCTGCGCATTTTTAAATAAATAAATAAATTGTTTATTTAAGACCCAAAGAGCCCCATCATTACAAACTTAGTTTCACGGTATAAATAAATAAAAAGTGGATAATTGCTGCATTATGTGAGCAGCCATATTAACAGCAGAAATGAGTCATATGGTAGGCATATCCGATTCAGAACGATTTGCCATTTTTAAAACAATAGTCAAGAACATTCGACATATATGGTGAACTAGAAAAGAAGCAGTAAAAAAACTTCTACGGTTAAATCGGAGGCGGAGTTCGGTGAGTCCCCAATTTCAAAAATAATCTAGGAAAAACTGCTTCGCTAAAAATTAATAGCTAGATGCAATGGGATAGTATTGTGATGTTGCTGACAACGTATTAGGGTTCGGAACGCTCCTTGTCGGGTGAGGGATAATAAAGCAGTCAGAGCTACTGTTTATAACCACCAGTGGGGGTGAGAGAGGAGGAACTCATTGTGGACACCAGGATCGAAAATAAGAGAGGACACGAGAGGTCATGAGATCGTCATCGAGATGCAAACTTGCTGACTGCATAGTCCACCAATCAAAGAGGCGAAACCATCAGAACTCGCCTCGATCATCAACTGCACCTGGAGACCATCGTCGGGGTTGCAAAAGCGGAGGAAAGTATCAAGGTTGTCAAGAGTTGGCGATGCTAGTTTAAAAGGGGTGGCGATACAGAGAATGCAAAGATTGACTCTGCAGAGGATGATGGAAATATGTTTAGAGACCAATATAATATCGAGGGAGCTGCCCCAAATACCAGTTGGACCATTTTCAAAATCCAAAAGTTGCGAGTTTGGGAAGGAAACAGACAATAAGGACTTTATATCTTCCGAAGTTAAATGTTTGCATAATTTGGTTTTGAAAATAGCTAATGTAGACGACAACCTAATTTCCAGTGGAATTTTATTCCAGATCAAAGCATATTTGGAGGCAAAAAACTGAGAACGGTTAGTTGTGGAGCTAAGGGGTGGTGAAAGGATCATGGAGGAATTACGAGTAGCATAGGGTTGATCTACCTGAGTGAGAGCGTTAATTCGTTGGAGATTTGGGCTTGAGTTAACGTGAAACAGGAAGCAGAGTTGGCTACGAGTCTTTTAACTTAGAGAAATTTAATGTTTGCTAACTGGCATCTATCCGTATAAGAGATGCTGGATCCAGGAAGAGAAAATAATCTTCGAGTAAAAACCCTCTGAACTTTTTCAATCTTACTGTGGTCAGAGGCGTTCATCAGCCCAAAGAGGGGACAGCAGTATTCTAGGATAGGAAGAACAAACATGCGGTACAGGTTTTTCTTTATTTCCGGAAGGAAGAAATTTTGTGATAAAAAACCACATATCTGTGCAGGCTTTGCAGAAATTCGATCTGGATGAGGCGATCATGCTAGCTTATTCGTGTAACTAAGACCTAAGTCTCTTACGGTTGATCGTTCTAAAAGTGTACTATTTTGGAAAAAATAGGGGTCCAGGAAGCTTGGCGGGGCCTCAACACATTAAACTACTCTTGGATGGAGAAACTTCCATCTGCCAAGTACAGCTCCAACGTGAGAGCGTAAGTAGATCGGTGTTGATTTTATCAACGCAACTATTGGCAGTCAATGAAAAATGAAGCAAATGAATAAATGCACTTAAGATTGTCAGCGTAAATGAAATTTTGTTAATTTGCGAGTAAAGTTGATATTTCGTTGATATGCAGAATGAAACGAAGGGGATCTATAACAGTGCCTTGAAAAACGTAGAAACCAATGAAGTCAAGGAGAGGAGGCCGGATGCCGAGGGCTTCCAGTTTCACCAGCAGACGTCTGTGCGGTACCTTTTCAAAGGCTTTGCTCAGTTCAACGTAGATCACAACCACTGACTGTTTCTTATTACGAAGGGAAGTGATGAGGTTAAGCAAAGCTAAGTGACACACTTCGCATGATCTTCCAGGTATAAAATCATATTGCGAGTAGCTTAAGAGCTTATTTTCTAGGTAAAAGTGCAGAATTTTGATTAAACATAATTTTTTTCAAGAGGTTTTGCTAGAGCCGGAGTTTTTTGGAACGCATCGATAATTATTTACGTCCGAACGAGATCCTGACTTGAAGACAGGAAGAATAATAGATGTCTTCCATGAGTCAGGAAAGAATCCGTTTAAAATATTAACTGCGAATACATGGCTAAGCAATCTGGGAAAGCTTGGCACTCTCTTAATAACTGCGTTTGGAATACCGTCAGTCCTCAGAGAGTGTGAGTTTTTCAGACGCATTATTTGCTTACGAATTAGTTCTATGGATAAATCAATGGTGCTGATAACATTGAATGAGGATGCCTGAAACGTCGGAACCGGTTCAGATTCCATCGTAAGATTATTTGCAAAGAATGCACTTAACAATTTTCAGCTAACTTGGCCTATTTCGGCGTGCGTCAACACGTACCATTTTCACCTTTGGTCATGACTCAACCTCGGATCCCGTCTCCGTAACACCTCCTGCTTTTGAAATGTAGACCTCATGTCGCTTCTTCTTCGGGTCCACGATGAGTTTTTGGGCGGTTTTGTTTTTCTATGACTCTTGCGGACGGGAGGTGATATTGGCTATGTGTCTTATTTGGGGGTTGGGACCCCAAAAGTGTCACATAGCAAATCGAGGTCTATTTGGCCATCCGTGGTGAACCTCCGTCTAAGCTGGTTCGCATGTCGTTTAATTATCCCTGCTGCCGTTTCCACCTCAAAGACAACGTCTTTTGACGATCTGGCAATGCCCTCTACCCACGTTTTCTCACCAGGGTTATAAATTCGGGCAAACACTTCTTCACCACCCCGAAAATACTTGTTTGGCTTATGGGGAAACTCGAACCTGATGTTTTAGTTACTGTAGTCGTACATCAGGTTGTCTGCCCAGAAAACGTTCTGCTGGTGTTCGACCACCAAGCTCATTTTTTGTGGTTGTTCTGTAGGCCAGAAGGAACGTGTTAGGTAGTCCATTTTAACCCCTGCGTTCCACATCTTTCTCATAGCTCTTTTGAAGTTGTTAACAAAACTTTCTGTTTGACCGTTCGATTGGGGATGAAATGGCGGTGACGTCACATGTCGGATTCCTCATTTTTGGCACAACTGTCGGAACACTGATGACATAAACTGGGTGTCGTTATCCGTTACAATCTCTGTGGGGATGCCATATCTGGAGATAAGTTCTTCCATCTTTTTGGATGTGACCTCGGTAGTGGCTGCCGCGACATCAAAAACTTCTACCCACTTTGACCATGCGTCGACGAATACTAGAAACATGCGGTTGAAAAACGGTCCAGCAAAGTTCATATAGACTCTAGTCTACGGTCTCGTCACCTCCGGCCATGGCACGTGCGGTACTTTTGATGTATTCTTAGCGAAACGTCAACATGGACCGAAACTTCGAACGAAAGATTCAACATCGTTATCAATTCCTGGCCAATATGCGTACCTTCGGGCCAGTTTTTTCATACGAGTCATACCCTGGTGTCCGGTGTAAAGTTCACGTAAAACTTGTTGTTGATGTTTGGCTGAAATCACCACTCTACCATAATGCACTACATTCTTCAATGATGTACATTTGCTCTTTCCGGTTCCTGAAGGGCCTTATAGCTGGGTGTACCTTATCTTCACTGGTCCAACCGTTCCGAATAAACTCCTTTACCTGGTGTAATAGTGGATCTGCTCTGGTGGTTGCTCTGATATGTTCAGCTGTGATGGTCACCAGCCGTATGACGCCTCTGAATTCTTCGTCGTCTTGTATCAAAGTGCTTGCGACCATCAATCTTCCGGATTTTCGTTGCTTACGCTCAGTCCTAATAAAGCATCTGGAGCCCCGAACTTCTGAGTGGGCACGTATTGAATTGTTAAGTCATAACTCAAGACGACATATCTACCGTAAATGAACTATTGACATTTCTGTGTTGCGAAGATGATCGCCAGTGCCTCTTTCTCGATTTGACTGTAGTTTCTTTCTGCCTTTGTGAGTGCTCTGGCGACATGCATTAAGGGCAAGATTTTTGCGTCTGAATCCTTCTGAAGGAGAACGCCGCGTTACCCGTACTCAGTTGCATCCGCCTGGACGATAGTTTCTTTATCGGCTTCGAAATGTGAGAGCACAGTTGAATCAGTAATCTTCGCCTTGATACTGTCAAACGCTTTCTGACAGTCTGCAGACCAGTCAAATTTGGCATCTTTGCAAACCAGTCGGTTTAAAGGTAGCTTAAGTTGTGCAGCCCTGCAATAAATGGCGAGTAGTAGCTGACCAAGCTCATAAATGATCGTAGCTCACGTTTATTCTTTGGCACCTTCACATTCTTGAATGTTGTAACTCTCTCTGGATCTGGTGAGCGTTCTGCCTCGCTTACCACAAATCCTTAGTGGTGAATTTTTTTCGAAGGAACTCGCTCTTCCTCCAGTTTATTTTCAGGTCATAATCAATAAGCTTTTCCATGACCTTATCGAGTCTCTGAAGCATCTCCTCGTCTGTACGACCGACGACCAAAATATCATCCATGTAAGCAACAGTCCCAGCGATATTTGTAAGCATGGTATCCATAAGCTGTTGGAATATACTGGGTGCCGTTTTGATGCCGTAGTTGAGACGAGTATATTTGAATAGACCCTTATGTGTTTTAATTTTCAACATATCCTGCGCGGCCTCATTAACCGGTAGCTGTAGATATGCCTCAGAAAGATCAATCCTTGCGAAAACTTTTACTCCATTCAACGTCACAAAAATGTGTTCTACAGTCGGCAGAGGGTAATGGAAGTCTTCTAAAGCGAAATTCAACCCCGTTGAATAATCTGCGCATAACCTTATTATCTCGTTAGGCTTCTGTACCGCCACTATGGGGGCTGCCCACGCTGAATATTTTGTGGGGCAGATAATGCCATTCTGCTGTAAACGTTCCAGTTCTTCCTCAACGGCTGATTGTACTGCAATAGGAACGCGTTGCCTCTGTATGAATACTGTTATCTTCCCTGGCTTCACCCTCAAACTAACTGTACTTTTGTGCACGTTCTGACTGACGTCTCCATGCATTTGGCATACTTTTTCTTCAGGTCCCTTTTCCGTAATGTTTACAGCGCAGCATATCTCCTGGAATGGTCGACTCCACATACCCAACTATGAGATGGTCTTGTTGCCAAGCCGATCGTTTTCGGACTAAGAGACGTAAATGTCGGCGAGACAGGCTTTGTCCTCGAAAACTATAGTGGCCTGGAAAACACCCTCAAATTGCATTTGTGTGTTATTTGATGCCCATGCACGAATGGCTGTTGGTTTCAGTTCAGGCGACCCAAGAGCCTTCCGCATGGCTATGCTGATTATCGTGAGGTCTGAAGCCGTGTCGACCTGCAGCTTAGCGGTTTGTCCATCAATACTAACCAGCATGTATTTTCTCTCTTCGCAACTAAGCACCTGGGAATCGCGCTGCGCAATAACATTATATCTCTTTCCTCCAATCGATTGTTCTGCGTGACAGTGTGTCGCTTTGTGACCAGCCCGTGAACACTTGTAACACTTTTTCGTACGATATGGACAATTTGACACAAAATACCACCCGCCACACTGCCAACAAGCCGTCTTTTCGTTTCCTTGCAAAACTAGTGTTCTTCTTCGGTCTGCTAGTTTTCGTTTCCAAAAACATGCACATTTGGGCTGTTTACGTCACCGATCAGCCTAGGGTCGTTTTTGATATTCATGCTCCGGATACACTCCTCTACTAGTTGTTGCATCGTCATCTCGGATTTCTGATCTAACTGAGCGAGCAATCGTGTGTGGACGGCAGCATCCTCCGGCAGAATTAGTGATTTAATGAAAAGGAGTGCCTTTATCTGTGGACTTGTGGCCTGTTCTAGGTCTACTTGATGTAAGGCATAATTCGATCGGCCAGCTAGGTCAAAATGGTCTTCGTGAGGCTGCCGTTCTATGTTAAAATCACTGGTAACGTCGATTGAATAACGACTTTGAGAAACTACACAACGATTTCAAATTCGTAAACGTTTCCTCAAATGAAATATCTACCTGCTTCTTTGGCAAAATGAACTTTACGTACCGCTCATGTTCGCGCTGGCCTAGCTTCAAGCGCAGAACTTCCACCTTCTCTTTGTCCTCCAAATTTGAGCCTTCCTCTTCAAATGGAAGTGCATATTTTCGGTACCCAACTTCAAAGTTGACGCCGCCGTCAGGATCGTAATTAAATTCTGTGATCTGGTCTTTAAGTTCTTTTCGTTTGTTCTTCCCAGCCGGAGTCCAACTTGTTTTGTATTTCTGAAAACAGAGCCGCAAAACTGGCCCGTTGTGCGTCGATTTACTGCTGCATTTGTTCTGCTGTAAGCATAAGTTCGGACATCTGAGTCGCCAGTTTGTTATATCCCGACAGGTGTGATAGAGGAGAAGGCAGAGCCGGTTTCTGAAAAAAAACACTTTATTTTGGGCCAACAGAAAACAGCAGATCTCAAGCTCATCAACTCTCTTCTATTGATGGAGTTCGCGGTTTTTCCGAACATTCCGACTAATCGTGACGGAGAGTGTTCTGGAATTTTCTGGCCTGCAACGTGGCTCGCATTGATTCGTCGCATCTCACGGTGGAAAAACCCTCGGAGAAACTTCTCGAATTTAGACCACATGCGTGCGTGGGGACTTGACGCGTGCTCGGTGCAGCGGTGCATACTGATTGGTTGCCTGCACATTTTTCTCAGCCGGCTTGGCCTATTTTGGCGTGCGTCAACACGTGCCATTTCCGCCTTGGGTCACGACTCAACTGCGGATCCCGTCTCCGTAACAGTGGCCTCGTATAATTTGGAGGTTGCCCCTATGTGTAGTGGCGAATATTCCCAGATCGACTTGTAAGGAAAACTTCGCATGCTTATGCGCAAGAATACTGCGATGTGGAAATACAGTTGGACCTATAGGGCCTCCCATTTTATAGGAAATCGAAGATATAAGTATGGTCCACTTTAGGAAGTAAAGTGTGACCCTTGTACAGTACAGTGTCTACGGTAGGCATTTATTGAGGGGGTAGAAAGCCTTCCGATGTACACACTCTGTGTAAGTTAGTTGTTAGCGAAATAATATCCCTAATGGAGTCCAAAGTGAGGAAATCAGCTGAATTAAATGCGTTCGTGGAGGTGCTATACTATGTGATGCGTCCGCCAGGGCTTTTGTTAATCAAACTAGTAATGTTAATGTCTACCACAGGTATGAAAATTACACGGTGATAGGACTATATATGGAAAAAAATCGAATAAGTTGATGGAGGGTAGGGAGATAGGAAAGATGAGGATTTCTTGCAGTACGTTGATAATGAGTACAGAGTTTGAGTCCCCCCATTTCTCTGTTGCAACTTTGGTCTTATTTCGAAATTTATCCTGCATCCACTCCACCACCGGGAAATTGGAAATCCGCCTCCAAATTATGTCTTCCATGCATCCATTTCTCCCCGAATTATGATATCTTAATAACACATGTCTCCATAAAACGATCAGCAAACAGTTGTGTCATATTTGTGTGCTCATTTTAGAGCGCTGCCGTTTAGTTTGCCGATAAGCATCATCAGAATTACAATCTGAATACTGCGCTGTTCAGGCCTCAGTTTCATCATCGATTCTCATGCTAACTAACACCCCTTAGCGTATTATGTTGATTTCTTCTTAGTCAATTATAGGATCTCACATTATCCTTTCGTACTGCGATCAGAAGCAATCTACCATGCTGCTTCATATGCCCTCGCGGAGCAGATTTGTTTTTCCTTAGCATACGTATGATGCCTGTGAATGTTTCCTGGCTAGAAACCTTTACGTTTTTGCTTATAGCTAGTCGATGCGCATTGTAATAACACCTGCAGGGATAAAAATAAGCCCCTGTCGTTGCATAATTTTTCCCACGAGGTAGAGCAATTTTGAACCCTCAAGCGCCATCATCGGCATGTCTGTCGTACCTAACGTGTATGTTTTTTCCCAGGAAAGACTGATTTTTTCTCCTAATAAACTCACAAACCCCATACAACATATGCCTTATCCAAAAAAATGTCCAAGGATATTTCTTTACCGTGTGCTCTTATATATATATATATATATATATATATATATATATATATATATATATATAGAAAAGACGAAATTCTTTGGGAAAAATAGAAACTCTAATGCGTAAATTTTTCGAGACTGGTCCCCCAGCTCGTCGTCAGACTACAGGCAGTGTACAGGAACAATTAATCAATTAACCTTGTTAAACAAAGGATTCCTAGATTGCCCAAAATCCGAACCAATAGGCTTTGAGTGTATTTCGTCATCCCGTCGTGATTGGTTGTGCGCGTTTGAATTTTTCTTTAACGATTTTGTATGTGGCATCCAAATCGATATGCCGGTTGATGCATGCCTCATCTGAGTGCATTGCTTCCAGGAATTCACGGCCTTTTTCTGATTGGGCAGATGCCAACAATCCGTGTTTTTCTCCCATGCAAATTTATGTCCGGTTTCCAGTGTATGCATAGCCACTTGGGATAAATGGTCTCGTCTTCTAACCGCCAACTGATGTTCGTGTAGGCGGGTTGAGACAGATTTCCCAGTTTGGCCACAATAAACGGCATTACAACTGGAACATGGAATTTTGTAGACAACACCTTTTTTATCAAGGTAGCTAACCCTGTCCTTAGGGTGTACAAGCTGTGAGCGTAAAGTAGATGTAGGGTGGTGTGCTACTTGTATCTGGTGTTTTTTAAGCTGTCTTTCGACAAGCTCAGATACATTTTTAATGTATGGGAGAGTTCGCCAGGTCATTGTTTTGGGTGCCTGGGTGGCCGTGGTGTTTGAAATACCTTTCTCTTTGGATTCTTGTTGTTTTAGACATCGATACATGAAGTCACGTGGGTATCCGTTTTTAGAGAACAAGTTAAATAGGTATTTAATTTCTGCTCGATAACTTTCTTCATCAGAGCAGTGTGTTTTGGCTCGATTTAGGAGACTGTAGACAGAACTCCTTTTGTGAGATATAGGATGATTACTCTCAAAGTGTAGGATGACCTCAGAATATGTTTCTTTGCGGTTAACTGAGGTGTGGAGTGATCCATCAGTTTTCCGATGTACGAGGACATCCAGAAATGGGAGTTGTCCATCAGCTTCCGTCTCGAACGTAAATTCCATTCCTGGAAATGTTGAGTTTATAATTTTGTGGAGTGGATCTAATAGTTCTTTCTTGACGATGACAAATGTATCATCAACGTATCGCAACCACAATTTTGGTTTAACACCAGGGAGAGCTATCGATTCCAATTTCTGCATTACAGCTTCAGCCAGGAAGCCGGATATGGGTGACCCCATAGGGGCTCCTTTAAGTTGTTGATAGCATTGGCCGGAGAAGGAAAAATTGGTTTCTAGACAAAGATCTAGGAGTTGGAGTAATGCATCGAGACGGAAGCTGATGGACAACTCCCATTTCTGGATGTCCTCGTACATCGGAAAACTGATGGATCACTCCACACCTCAGTTAACCGCAAAGAAACATATTCTGAGGTCATCCTACACTTTGAGAGTAATCATCCTATATCTCACAAAAGGAGTTCTGTCTACAGTCTCCTAAATCGAGCCAAAACACACTGCTCTGATGAAGAAAGTTATCGAGCAGAAATTAAATACCTATTTAACTTGTTCTCTAAAAACGGATACCCACGTGACTTCATGTATCGATGTCTAAAACAACAAGAATCCAAAGAGAAAGGTATTTCAAACACCACGGCCACCCAGGCACCCAAAACAATGACCTGGCGAACTCTCCCATACATTAAAAATGTATCTGAGCTTGTCGAAAGACAGCTTAAAAAACACCAGATACAAGTAGCACACCACCCTACATCTACTTTACGCTCACAGCTTGTACACCCTAAGGACAGGGTTAGCTACCTTGATAAAAAGGTGTTGTCTACAAAATTCCATGTTCCAGTTGTAATGCCGTTTATTGTGGCCAAACTGGGAAATCTGTCTCAACCCGCCTACACGAACATCAGTTGGCGGTTAGAAGACGAGACCATTTATCCCAAGTGGCTATGCATACACTGGAAACCGGATATAAATTTGCATGGGAGAAAACACGGATTGTTGGCATCTGCCCAATCAGAAAAGGCCGTGAATTCCTGGAAGCAATGCACTCAGATGAGGCATGCATCAACCGGCATATCGATTTGGATGCCACATACAAAAATCGTTAAAGAAAAATTCAAACGCGCACAACCAATCACGACAGGATGACGAAATACACTCAAAGCCTATTGGTTCGGATTTTGGGCAATCTCGGAATCCTTTGTTTAACACGGTTAATTGATTAATTGTTCCTGTACACTGCCTGTAGTCTAACGACGAGCTCGGGGACCAGTCTCGAAAATTTACGCATTAGAGTTTCCATTTTTTCCCAAAGAATTTCGTCTTTTCTATTAAATATCTTGGGATGCCTGTTTTTCAATATATATATATATATATATATATGAGAAGAAAAGGCGATCTCAGGGACTAAAGGTGTATTGTCCTGACGTTTCAAAAAGCATACAAGCTTCCATCGTCGGAGGTAAGTATCGTACCGCGTCTCACAGTATTTATAGGGGGTGATAGCCAGTTTGTGACAGGGTTGTTTTGTACGGGTTCACCTTAACAGTGCGCACGATAGGAGGACGGGGTGGGGGAGTCCTTAATTGCCGGCATACACAAAGGAATCATCTCTGTAGCCACCGCGGTGAATATATATATATATATATATATATATATATATATATATATATATATATATATATATATATTGAACACAAAATAGTTTTTCATTTGTCATTGCCAAGAAGCTGACCTACTCTTCATAACTTTTTTACACGATTTCAAGTTCATTTAAGTTATTTTTATCCACTGACAGTGCCATTCCGGGTACGCAAATAACATATCTATCTATATAGTGTGCCTCGGCGTAGTGGTGAGGTTACTCAGTTTTTAAGTGTCATCTTGCAAAAGCAGGCGGTCCTACCACAACATCTTTGCTTAACAAACCGGAGGTTGAGGCTATACACAATAGGCAGTGTTCCATAATTAATGTCAAGGATGAAGTCTTTTTTATTTGAAATTTATATTTGGTTAGCACCGGCAAGGCACTGTCTAAGCAAACATTAGTAACGAAATAAAGTTTTGACAATGTGTGTAGATAAGATGTACAAATACATAACTTGTCTTGCTATGTCAACAGTTAGCGATGTTTTGAAATTAATGGTGAACTAGAAAAAATAGGCAGTGAAAAAAACTCCTACCTTAAAAATGTAGTCAGAGTCCAATAGGCCTTCATTTTTGAATAGGAGATAGGAGAAAAAAACTGCTAAGGAAAAAATGGTCAGGTGGTAGAGTAGGGTTATACTGCAGAAGCATTTCAGAATGAGATAATTAAACGTTGAGATGATTCGTTCTTGATAACTTAGGCGTATGAAACAAAATCTCACAAAAATGCGTCAATGAACTTAAGTCCTCAGCATATTAGGATCCAGAATTGAATTCTGATTATGGTTAGTATCCAAAGAAACGGTTGCATTTTAGGTTGTGGACCACCGAATGTGTACGTCCGAATGTCGTCATCGTTTGGATGACTGGTGATATAAGGAGACATCCTAGTTCATGGGTGACTCGAGGTAGCGAAAATATAGTTTCAAGAGGGTCACTTAAATTCACGATGGTCCTTTCTCTGAGTCATGGTGAAAGCTACTGGGAAAAGATGAGGAAAATAAAAGCTTAATAGAATCAGTGTTAAGATAAATTTGCAGTCTTCGCTTGAATGCAGATCAAATATTTGACTACCTTATTTTAATTGGCAAGTTATTCCAAAGAAAACTATACCTAGAAGCAAAGATGAGAGAGCGTTTACACGTGGAGGATGCACAGGGAGGTATAATTAGTGCAGAATTTCTTAGGTTATAAGGAAGACTAACGGGGGTAATGACAGGAAGCTTGGGGAGAGTTGAAATATTCTTTAGTCGGAAAAGGAGACAAAAGCCTGCTTCAAGTCTCCTGACCCAAAGAAATTTTAGCTTCGTTAGCTGGCATCTTTTTGAGTAGGAAGTAGTTGAAAGAGTCGGAAATAGGAGTTTTTTTGTGAAATGTCTTTGGAAATTTTCAATTTTTGAACGGCTAGATTCGTTCATTAAACCGAAGAAAGGACAGCAAAATTCAAGAACGGGAAGTACAAACATAGGATAAAGTCTTAATTTAATTTCAGGAATGGTAGAAATTATAAGAAATAAAGCCACAAATCTGAGCAGCTTTGGCCGAATTTTCTATCGGCATGAGGCGAAAGATCTAATTTATTGGTCCTTGATGGAGGAACATTCAATCATAGGGCAACCTTCAAAAATAAGAGGTTGCGGCAACCTTACAGGCCCAAAATTCATGTAGCGACACTTAGAGCTCTCAGAAACCTGTACTACCAACAACGTTGTGAGCTTACAGGCCTCGACCCGCTGTGGCCTCGTACATTACAGAAGGGACTATTTTTACTGTTTAAACTTCTAAACAGTCGTACATTTAACCCCCCTTACATCTCTAAGGCACCTCGACCACTCTCGGCGCACCAGCCATCGAGATGTATTTTTATTTCTTCCTTTGGCACGCACAGTTAGATACCGACAGTTTTTTTTCGGTGAACGCTATAGCTATCTGGAATAAGCTACCTAGAAGTATCAAAATTCAGCAAAGCTATCCTTTGCTTACGAGAGCTGTCACTATTTTTCTACATTTAGGACACCTTCAACGAATTTTGAGTGCTGACTCGATGGAAGCTCTCTATCGTTCTGATGGCGTTCGTGGACTCTGAATCCTGTGCCACACTTCATGTTGAGAGCAATATTGCTGGCTCTGCAGTCCGTAAGCGGCTTATTCCTCATTCGACATTGAGCAAACGTTCGCTGACATACCGGCTGGTGCGGAATACCTGATCTATAACACTGAAAGAAGAAGTACTACACCATGCACCTGGGTCAACCCTTCCCCGTTCCAAACTTTAATCACTCAATAAGCTGCAGTTTTTTCTCCTGAAAACACTTGAAAAAACGATCAGGAGTTTTTTTACTGGCAGCTCGATCCTCGACTGCAGAGGTTGGCAAACTCCGGCCATTAGGCCAGATACGGCCTAGCTAGTTTTCAATTCCGGCCTAACGCCCCCCTAGTTAATTATTGTTGGATCCGACCTAACTGAATTGTCGTGGTTTTGTTCCCCTTCATTACTGTTGGTTGCAGCTCAAGTTGTGGCTTGGAGTTGTTTGGAGTTGATTGAGCTGCAGGCTTCAAACATTCTCTTGTCCAAGTTTACTTCTTGCACTACTCTAAACTGTCAAATGCTCAGTTTCCAATGTTGTTAGCCCGTGCCAAGCGTGTGATCGTTATGTTTATCAGCACTTATTCGTGCGAGCAGCTGTTCTCCAACATGAAGTTTTGTAAGAACAAGCTGCGCTCTCAGCGCACTGAAAATTGCCTTAATGGCATCCTGTTGCTGAACTTCTCATCATTAGAACCTGATGGGGTGTAGGGGTACTAGTTATGGAGAGCACCACACAGCTTGCATTTGGTCGCTCCATTTGTCTCGTACAGGTGGTGAATGCTCCTGTGGCTGCCTCTAACTGGTACCCAACTCTCACCTGTGGCTCCTCGAAGTTGGGTTCTTCCCAGCGGCCACACAACGGGCAACCGTCACGACTGGCGTGCGAAACCAGGTGAGGGTCTCCGGTGTTGTGTGTGCCTCCACACTCGGTATGTCTGACTCCCGAACTTCCCACCTCCCCCTCTCAAAAAGTCCTACGGTGGGGGCGACAGCAACCCCGTAGGCGGCCCAGACTAACTCGGGTCGTTCTCCCACAATACCCCCGTCCCCATCCCCCTCGCCACACTCTCCAGGCTGCTCGGGTGAGTCCACTCACAATAGCAGCCTGGAATGTTCGTTCCTTTTTAGACAATCCTAGGAGCAACCGGCCGGAACGGAGGACGGCGCTAGTCGCTCGGGAACTGGCGCGCTACAAGGTGGACATTGCTGCTCTCAGCGAGACCCGATTCTCTGAGCAGGGTCAGCTGGAGGAGGTGGGGGCCGGCTACACCTTCTTCTGGAGCGGCCGGCCAAAGGCAGAGCGACGCGACGCTGGTTTTGCCTTTGCCATCCGTAACGACAGCGTGGGACGTCTGTCCTGTCTGCCGCAGGGTATCAATGATCGCCTGATGAGCCTCCGCCTGCCTCTTCGTGGAGACCAGTTCGCCACCGTCATCAGCGCCTACGCTCCCCAAATGACGAGCTCTGATGCGGCGAAGGACAAATTCTATGAGGACCTGCACGCCTTGCTGGCGACTGTGCCGAAAGAGGACAAGTTAATTGTCCTTGGTGACTTCAATGCTCGCGTCGGGACGGACCACGCTGAATGACAGGAGTGCTGGGTCCCCACGGTCTCGGTAGCTGCAACGATAACGGCCTCCTTCTTCTGCGCACGTGTGCGGAACACCGTCTTCTGCTGTCCAACACCTTCTTCCGCCTTCCGATGCGGGAGAAGGCCACGTGGATGCACCCTCGGTCGCGGCGCTGGCATCTGCTGGACTATGTTCTCGTCCGGAGGCGAGATCGACAGGACGTGCTGGTAACCAAGGCGATCCGCGATGCCGATGGTTGGACAGATCACCGGCTCGTCATCTCTCAGATGAGGCTCGGACTGCAACCTCGACGAAGGCCCCAAGGTAAGAGGCCGCCATGTAAGTTAAATACTCTTTTATTAAATTTTCCTGCTCACTGTTTTGATTTCAGCAACCAAATAACCGAGAAACTGGAGGACCTGCATGCTTCAGATGATAACGCTACCGTGAAGACACGATGGTGTCAACTGCGAAATGTCATCCAGTTCACCGCCCTCGATGTACTCGGACGCGCACACCGTCGACACCAGGACTGGTTTGACGACAATGACGCCGACATCAGCAACTTACTCGCGGAGAAGAATAGACTACACAAAGCCTACACGGACCTTCGGACTGACGCCACCAAAGCAGCCTTTTTCAGATGCCGGCGCCTTGTACAACAACGGCTGCAGATGATGCACGATGCCTGGATGATCCGAAAGGCTGAGGAAATCCAGGGGTATGCGGACCGCAATGAAATGAAAAACTTTTTCAAAGCCATCAAGGCCATTTATGGCCCGTGTATCAAGGGGTCCGCACCGCTGCTCAGCTCTGACGGCACAACACTGCTGACAGATAAATCGCAAATTCTGAAGCGCTGGGCCGAGCACTTCAAAGTTGTCCTTAATTTCTCTCATCAGCCATCTCCGATGCTGCCATTGACCGGCTCCCTCAAGTGGACACGAACAATGACCTGGATCTGCCGCCTTCCCTACCAGAAACCATCGGGGCCGTGCAGCAGATTTCCAACGGTAAAGCACCGGGATCCGACGCAATCCCACCGGAAGTCTACAAGCACGGTAGGCCCCGGCTGATGGCAGAACTCACAACACTCTTCCAGGAGATGTGGCGCCAAGGACAAGTTCCTCAGGATTTCAAAGACGCGACCATCGTCCATCTCTACAAACGGAAGGGGAACCGGCAACTCTGTGATGATCACAGAGGCAACTCGTTGCTCAACATCACCGGGAAAATCTTCGCCCGTATCCTTCTCAATCGCATGAACGGTCACCTAGAGCAGGGCCTGCTCCCGGAAAGCCAATCTGGCTTCCCGCTGACACCGCGGAACAACCGATATGATCTTTGCCGCCCGCCAACTACAAGAGAAGTGTCAGGAGATGCGAACTCACCTAAACACTACCTTCGTGGATCTAACGAAGGCCTTTGACACGGTGAATCGTGACGGACTGTGGAAAGTCACGCAGAAATTCTGGCTGTCCTGAGCGGTTCACGCATATGGTGCGTCAGCTTCATGACGGGATGACGGCGCGCGTCACTGACAACGGGACGGTATCCGAAGCATTCGCAGTGACCAACGGAGTGAAGCAGGGGCTGCGTACTGGCCCCACCCTCTTCAGTCTCATGTTCTCGGCTATGCTGATGGACGCCTACCGTGATGAGCAGCCTGGTATCCGCATCGCCTACAGAACTGACGGGCACCTTCTCAACAGTCGGCGTATGCAGGCTCAAACGCGCGTGTCTACGACTACAGTCCATGACTTCCTCTTCGCGGAAGACTGCGCCCTTAACACCGTGACGGAGGAGGACATGCAAAGGAGCATGGACCTCTTCGCCGAAGGCTGCGCCGATTTCGGATTAACAATCAGTGCAGCCAAAACGGTTGTCATGCACCAGCCGCCACCCAGCACGGAATACAATGCTCCTCGAATCAATGTCAACGGTGCTCAACTCAAAAACGTGGAAACCTTCGCTTATCTAGGAAGCACGATATCGCGCAACACGATAATCGATGGCGAGGTTGCCCAATGGATCTCCAAAGCTAGTCAGGCCTTCGGCCGGCTGCAGGCCTCCGTGTGGAATCGCCACGGTATTCACCTGAACACAAAACTGAAGATGTACAAGGCCGTCGTCTTGACGACACTCCTTTACGGAGCGGAAACCTGGATCGTCTACTCGAACCAAGCCAGGAAGCTGAATCACTTTCATCTCAGCTGCCTTCGCAGAATACTGAAGCAGAGATGGCAAGACAGGATCCCGGACACGGAAGTCCTGGAGTGGACCGGAATCCTCAGCATCCATGCCATGCTGAGGCAAGTGCAACGGCGATGGAGTGGCCACCTGGTAAGAATGGAAGACGAGCGACTACCCAGACGACTTTTCTACGGAGATGTCGCTACGGGTTCTCGCCGGCAGGGAGGTTAAAAACGACGCTACAAGGACACTTTTAAGAAATCGCTGAAGCAACTGCAAATCAACTCGGCGACCTGGGAGGACCTCGCTCAGGATAGACCGGCATGGAGAAGATCAGTGAAGACTGGTTCAGCAATCTATGAGGCCAACCGGATCGCCGCCGCCAAGGCCAAAAGAGCGGCACGAGAGTCACCAGCGCCCCGGACCAACACCGCCAATGCCCAGGCCCTGCCAACATGCCCGCGCTGTCAACGCACATTCCGCGCGCGAATCGGCCTGGTTGGACATCTTCAGACGCAATGCACCAACAATCCGACAATTCTAATTTCCATGTCAAATTCGGCCAACCCTCCTTCTGGCTCTCCCACCCTCACTCCTGGAATCAATTCCATTACTCCCACCATCATAGAGACCACATCCATCTACTCATCGCCTGCTACCCCCGCCACCGCAACCACCACCGCCTTCGCCCTCACTACCTCCACCACCACCACCACCATCAGCGATGGGGAATCTCTCCTAAGCTGTACTCAATGCGACCGCACATTCACCTCACGCATCGGCCTGGTCGGTCACTTGCGAATACATCGTACAGAGACCGATGAGCCAGTGCCTGGAACACCATCACACAGCAGAGATTGTCGCCTCCACTGCCCTCACTGTCCTCGCGCATTCACTCATCGCATGGGCCTATTCGGTCACATGTGCATCCATGACAGCGGCATACACCACAATGCCGAAAACACCGATACACCTCACATCCTCCGCTCCTGCCATTCTTAGCGCCCCTGACGCCCCCACTACTATGAATGACATCCTCCCAGCCTCTACCGATTTCTCCTGCCCACACTGCGCCCGCACCTTCAACTCACGCATCGGCCTGGTCGGTCACCTGCGAATCCATCGCACGGAGGCTGGTGAACCAGTGCCTGGGGCTCCGACATACAGTCGACGCGCCCGCCTTCACTGCCCTCACTGCTCCCGCACATTTACACACCGCATGGGCCTATTAGGACACATGCGCCTCCATGACAACCTCCGGTAAACCACCGGAGGCAAAGCTACATCAGCGCACACTACCTACACCAATACATCGACAACACCCTCACAATCACCATTTACCAGAGTATATCACGGTGTCCTAGAAACCGTGGCTGGGAATTCTGCCAATCTGACGCTTCCACCAGACCACGCCGTCGGCTCAGTGTATGTGCTGTGTTTGTCGAGTGGCTGACCAGTGGACTGATAGTCAGACGGCGATGGCTGTTCCATATCCCCTGAGTTAGTGAATCCTGGTGTGTGCGTTATGGGGGCCAGGTCGTGCTGTGGCGCGCGAAGACGGGTACGCCGATCCGTCAGCCAATGCGCCCACTCCCACATCAGGCAACTGACCGGCTCGGACAGTGTCTGATGGTGGGGGTTGGGGAGAGAGTGAGGTCGACAGCTCAGCGCATATTCCTCACTATAAACAATCTGACGCGCTTGAAACTATCACGGTGCGCTAAAAGCCGTGGCTTGGAAGGTTACCAACTGACGGGATAACTTGCACCGCGTGGTCAGCCCAATGTGTGTTTTGTGTGGAGTGGCTGACTGGCGGACTGAAAGTCAGGCTGCAATGGCTCCTTCTTAATGTGGTCTTTATGGCACTCCCACTCTGTGGGATCCGAGCCAGGTGTGGTGGCACGCCCAGGGGCGGCTCCGGTCGCGCCAGCCACCTGTGCCCTCTCCCATCTCCGGTCTTCTTGACTGTGTCATGAGACCGGGCTCAGTTGGGGGAGGAGAAGAGAGTGCGGTAACGTTGAGTGCCGTGGTTGGAAGGTTGCCAACTGACAATTACACTCAGACCTCGCAGTTAGTCCAATGTGTGTTGTGTGGAGGGGCTGACTGGTGGTCTGAGAGTCAGGCTGCGATGGCTCCTTCTTAACGTGACCTCTGGCTATCTCACACATGTGAGATGTAAGCCGTTCAACCCCCTGTTGTGTGAAATCCTGGTTCTTGTGTTTGGGGGGCAAGGTCATGTACGTAGTACACGTAGACGAGGTCACCAGCAGCTGTGCCCGCTTCTGCATCAGACAACTGACCGGCTCGGACAGTGGTCTGATTTTTGGGGTTGGGGAGAGAGTGAGGTCGACAGCTCAGCGCATATTCCTCACTATAAACAATCTGACGCGCTTGAAACTATCACGGTGCGCTAAAAGCCGTGGCGTGGAAGGTTACCAACTGACGGGATAACTCGGACCGCGTGGTCAGCCCAATGCGTATTTTGTGTGGAGTTGCTGACTGGCGGACTGAGAGTCAGGTTGCAATGGCTTTTTCTTAATGTTGCCTTTATGGCACTCCCACTCCGTGGGATCCGAGCCAGGTGTGGTGGCGCGCCCAGGGGCGGCTCCGGTCGCGCCAGCCTAATGCGCCCTCTCCCATCTCCGGTCTTCTTGACTCTGTCTTGACACCGGGCTCAGGTGGGGGAGGAGGAGAGAGTGCGGTAGCTGCAGCGCAAGGCTACTATCACTTAAAACTAATTCACGCGCAAGTCACCGTCCCTGCACCACCTGGTGTGGAGCATACGGTGGACCTCGTCGAAATCGACGGTCAAACTTCCAGAACCTGATATTTTATCTGCCTCTAAGAGCATGCAACATTGTGTTTCCCATTGATCGCACTGTATTTTTGAATAATAAACGTTTCCTTGGACACCTTGTTTCTCCTGGCCTAGTGTGCCTTCTTGACCTCCTGAAATGGCCAAGTAGTCCGAAAAGTTTGCCGACCTCTGCTCTGCTGTATATCTCTTTTTACCTTGCCTGTAAATTTGCAATATATATATATATATATATATATATATATATATATATATATATATAAACCCTATCCATTCTCGTATGTTCATGCTCCATGCAACTGTATAGGTCCGATGATAAATTACTAAAAACACGTGCTTTTCGAATTTACTTCTCAAGTTTTAATATAGAAATATTCGCAGGGGTAAACAATCCAGCGATCCATTGGTGTTTAAGGAACCCAGTAAATTCCTTAAGTTTATTCCCAGACTTGCAGTGGAAAATGTTACAACTGAATTCCTATCGGAATGCATGGATCGATGTGAAGATCCGAGACTTTACTGGAAATTGTATGGCGATGAGCTCATCCCTTGGACCGTTTATCACAATTTGTTTATAGGGATGCTCGAGAAACTGAGTTTAAAGGACACCATCAATTATCTTGACTTTTACCGTCTGTACTTGAATGACATCTGTTTACCATATACTAATACCGAAATCAACGTCTTTCTCCAGAATTTTAACATCGTGAATCTCTCGCTTAAGCCTTCTGAAGAGTACGAGAGGATAATGAGATTGCGTTCCTTCGTGGTCTTCTACCTAGGCAAGAGGATGGATTTATTCAGCGTAGGATATTCTGACGGAAAACCTGAAAGTGACAGTAGATTAAATTTCACAGCTTTCTCCCCCTAAATATAAAATGACATTTAGTTTAAGGATTAGCTCTCCTGAAATCGTTGAAGCAGAGCTGCCGTAGCTGCAGAACACATTTCATGAAAACGGATACCCAGAGAGATTCAGCCTGCGGAATATTGTGAAAGTGCACCGCAACGCACACTACCTTAACTATAGAAAAGAAAGACGTGTTCATAAAACTGCCTTTCTTAGGGGATGCAACGAGCGAACCAGTATTGATTCGTCTGGCGACATAACGCTTTCCCCACAGCAAAGTGACGTATATTCTTCGCTTACTCTCCCCTCCTGCGCTATGGAGGTAAATGCTGACTCCTGTTGAAGGCCAGATCGATGTTTATCTACCCATGTACCTGCTTCTATGGAGCGGGATATATTGGTCACACAACGAGATGTCTGGAAAAGAGGGTATATAAACACATACCCGCCTGACTAGGTAAAGGTGAAACTAAATCGATTTCGAATTCTATTCTTGCACACCCAGTTGACGTCAATCATAAATTCAATCCGAACGAGGCCTTTTGGTTTGTCTACTGGACCGAACCACTCTTCTTATGATCTATGCTAATATTTGCCAGCAACAGCCGAGGCAGTGACATTACGTCTAGTGGCTACAGTGCTGTGCTTCCAGAAGGCGGTACTACAGGCAATCTCTTTTCCGTGGCCGTCACTGACTTCGGGTGGTGATAACACGTTGTCTCCACCTCCTTATGAATTATATTCACACCGTCCATTTTGACAATGTCAACCGTATTCACCACAGCATGATGATGCAGTTTATTTATATATTGTATATTGTATATTTTGAGGGTTATGGGCATAGCCTTTGTTGATCCTATTGATGCACAATTGAAATTATAAATGCAAGTATATACAGATAAATTAAAATACAGTTAAACATTTTACATCAAACGTGTAGTGGTACGATGCACATAAATTTAAAACATGAAGTAAAGTGTATGGTTGGCTGAAGATATTCCTGCAGAGAGCCATCGGTTATCAAAAATTAAGCAATCTTACTGCCGTATGAACATATCGACGATATTCGACGTAATTATTTCGCTTTGAAATTAGTTCCATGTTCAAGCCACTCGCTAACGGAAATAACATTTTCGTTGATCTAGGCACATACATTCGCTTTTGGCCTTATATGGATGACCGCGCAGATGAATCATGTTTGTAAACTCAAAGTAATCTTGGGATTTCAGCGAACAGGAATGTCCGTGGATAATTCGGAATGTCCATAGCAGGCCTCATTTCATTTATCTATAGGAAAAAGGAAGCAAGTTAAGCTGCATATGTCTTTATGGATATGACATGGTCATAAGACCATCTACGAATTTTGTCGCCCGTCTTTGCACCTGCTCGATGGGATCAACGTCTTTCTTCATCCAGGGCGTCAATGCTGGCATTCCGCATTCCAAATGTGGTCTAACTAAATTACTGAATATTAGCGAAAACAGTTCGAGAGGAAAGACTGTGGAAGTGCGCCTGATCCAGTACATGCTGCTTGTCGCCTTTTGGACAGCTCTTTTGGAGTGTTTCGGAGAGCATCGGGTTGGAAGCTATCCAGATACCTAGATCTTTGTTATGTATCTACTTCTGTAAATGGAATTCCGCTCGGGTAGAACTGGTGTTTGAGGAAACGTCTTCTCTCAGGTTCCAAGTTTAAGACTACACATTTGGGTATATTTAACATTAGAAGCCTCTTGCTGGACCAGACAGCCAATTTGTCAAGGTTTTCTTGTAGTTTCTGCACTTCGTTAACAGAGCTCCTGGTTTCCCAGATTTTGATATTTTCAGCAAGCATGATGGCATCACAAGATTATCAATGCAGTCGTTTATATAAATGAGGAGCAGAAGAAGATCTATGACTGAACCCTGCGGAAAACCACTTTCTACTGTTATTTACTCAGATTCAGTGGTGCACAAAAGTATGTTTTTGCAGTTTGCATTTACCCTGGATACCACATCGCCAAATTTTATGCAATAATCTTCGATGAGGTACGCTGTCAAACACTATGTTGAAGTTGAAGAAAATGACATCAACTGGACGGCCTTGGTCTGTGGCTTTTTCCCAGTTTTCCTGCAAGTATAGACCACTTGTTAGACAGGAATGACCAGAGCGAAAGCCATGCTGGGCCGCACATAATATGTTCGTCTGCTCCAGATATTTCATTACATGTCTCTTAAAACGTTTTTACATGACCTTGCGCAAAATGCAGGTTAAACTAATGGGACTCCTTTGCCTTTGAAGTATCAGCGAAACTAGCTCTCGCAGTTCATCGGCCAATTCTAGAAGACCATGCGGATGAATTCTAACTGGACTCGGTAACTTGACAGGTTTCAAGTGGGTTAATTATATCCTTACCAATTAGGGTGAGAAGAAGAAATTATTTTCTAGTGCAACAGTTTCCCGAATTTTTGCAGTTGCCCAGATAAGGGGAGCGGAGGAGGATTTTTTCATGAGTGGATATCAACTGAAAGAAGCTAGAGAGGAGTGAGGCTTTCCTTTTATCATCTGTTTCCAGTTCTCGGTTTTGGGAGCACAGCGCCTGAATAGGGTAACGATTTCTTTGGTTATTGCGTATGTAACCGTATAGGGCCTTGGGATGCTCCAAAGAGTACTGTTTTTTGTTAGCTTATAGTTCCTTCGGAGTTGGTTGGCCTCAAGCTAAGAAACACCTCGTTCTCGTTTGTCCTTCTACAAGTGAATGACACTCCCCGTTAGTCGAAACCGCTTCCAGGTCTTATTTCTTCTTTTAAAGGAGATCTGAAGTTCGCATTTATTCTGAAACGGACAATGTTTTGCTTTCTTTTTTTCAAGGTGGCAGGGATAAATGTTTCTGCAGGTAAATTGTTATTAGTGTTTTTTTACATTTTTAGGTTATTCAGGAGAAAAAACTGCTGCCCTTGGGTTGATAGCAGTTCAGATCAGGGAAGAGTTAACACAAGTGCAGTCTCTCGGTCTTTTTAAGAAACCAGGATTCTGCACCAGGAAAAGAGTGCATCCGTGGACGGTTACTCGCTGTCTGCCGAGGAAAGCATCGGTTGTAGGCTGTAGAGACGGCGCCATCGTCCTTGACGTAAGCCCTGGGGTTGGGCTTAGATGCCGCGCACTCTGTCGATCCAGTAGGGAGATTCAACTGTTTCAGCACCCAGAATTCCTATAAGTTCTTCTGAATGCAAAAATCTATTAATCGTTCTCTTAAACAAAGAATACATTCGCAGTATTTTTATATTCTGTGGTAGTTTATTCCATATTGCTATGGCGTTTACCAAAAAACTGATGATACTTAACTGTGCGAGCTAAGTGATAAAATAAAATGACATTGCGATGAATCCTGCGCCGATATTGGTCAAGCGGCCTCACAGTGGTAAGGGGATTAAATGAACGACTGTTTGAAAGAAAAAAAATAAAGGACTCCCTTCTGTAATCGGCAAAACCATAAGGCATCAATGTAGCTAAGTCCACAGTGTTATGTATACGTCAGCTTCATTTGCTCCAATTATAAAACATTTTAAGTAAAGACATATTGGACCGATTTTATTTTCTTCCATTCACTAGTGGGCAGACGGCTGAGCATAACTGATCAGAATTCCAAACCACGCCTAACGAACATTTTACAAAATTGGAGTCTAATATCGATAGTTATAAACTTTTGGAGGATAAACCCGGTAAATCTGCATGCTTTTGAAGCATTCGAGGTGCAATGCTCTGAAGGATTGAGACCGAGGGAATATGATATACCCAGATCCTTAACAACACCAGGTACATTAAGGTCATGTTCATCTAGGCTTAGTTGAGGTTGATGTTCGTCGTCAATAACTATAACGGGGCATTTTTTCCAAGAAAGGGAAAGGCATCAAGATCGTCTTTTAATAACTCGAGCACGGTGTCATGATCTGCTGGCTTGAATCGATAGGCAACTTTTAAATCGTCGGCATACATAAAGGGCCTAACATTCTAAAATAAACCTGGTACATCATTGACAAAATACAAAATAAGAGCGTACCAAGCACACTACCCTGAATAATTCCACTCATCACAGGTGTGGGATCGAAGATAACTAAGCAGATTTTAGCATGTTGTGTGCGAGAGCTCAGGTAAGAAGATATCGATTTCATAAGTTTACCTCATCTACCGAAAGAAAGAGAGTTTCCGGAGAGAGAGAGGGTATGGTCAGCACCATCAAAAGCCTTAGTGAACTCGAAATAGACTATGTAAAGTGCAAAATCATTGTCCCTAGGGAGCTGAGAGGTGTCACAAGAACTTGTTTTGAGGAATCCATGCTGGACCATAATCAGTAGGTTATTCCCGGTTAAAATATGCATAATCTTATCTTTGATAGAAGTCTCCATGATTTTCGAACCTGCGGAAAATGTGTTGATTGGCCGACGATCGTCAAATGCCGTAGATTGGCCATGGTTGGTGATAGGCAGAATGTTTGATTCCTTCCACAACCTTTGAAAGGTTTCTCTTGCCAGAGCTAGATGGACCGGAATATACCATTAGCATCCGCTTTACAATACCGACCAGGACGCCAGCTGGTCCAGGATTATGAGATTGACGAAAACGTTGAATGGCTACGGTTACATCCCAGAGGGTAAAATTCATGGTTCAGAGTAAGGCACTGGTCACACCCTGGATGGTGGGAAGGGGAGCAGTCAACTTTTCAATAAATGTTTTGGACAATAAAACGTTAAAATTATCAGCCCTTAACTTTTCATGAACTATAGGATTTCCAAGGGCATCCCAAAGGACGGGGTGCCGTGTTTTTCAATAGGTTATTACTGTGCGGGAGAAAGTTTCGCGACATTTAACGAAAGGTTTTCAAAAAATTTGACATCATCGGCTAGCCGCTTTTCTTCAAACAGCCTCGTCACCTGCTAAAAATATACATGGGATCAAAGGCAGAACGGAAATAATAATAAAAATAATATTTGTATTTAATGCCGGTTTACAAGCATTATCAGACGAAATATGCAGTGGAGATCAGGCTGGCAGTGAACAATACTCCTGAATATATATCAGTATTAGTGGTTTTTCTAAAATATCTGTTATTCAGGAGAAAAAACTGCTGCCTGTGGGATGATAGCAGTTCAGATCGGGGAAGGGATAACACAAGTGCAGTTTGTTTGCAGTCTATCTGTATTTTTAATAAACCGGGATTCTGCTCCAGACAAGAGTGCATCCATGGACGGTTAATCGCTGTCTGTCGAGGAAATCACCGGTTGTAGGTTGCAGAGACGGTGCCATCGTCCTCGAGGTAAGCTCTGGGGTCGGGCTCCGAAGCCATGCACCCAATCGAACCGGAAATCAAATTCTACTCATATATATATATATTTGAAAAGTTTTTATCAGTGTCGTATTTTTGTGTAGAAATTACGATGTCAAGGTCTGAACACGCAAGTCGGCCTAAAGATGACACTGTCAAGTGCATGCAACCTCTGCAGAAGAGAAGATCAAGTATGCTTGATCCTTGAGTATGGAAGTTAACAACCTGATTCCACTTGCCGATATCTACGGTCTTGAGTAAGTCCTCGAACTTTAAAGAGCCGGAAGGTGGAAATTATCAAAATTCAGGAAGGTTGAAATCACCTGCAATCAATCATTTCTTAAAATTTAAGTCAGCCAAGGTTTGGAACCACAGTGCTGAAATCTTGTCAAAATTTCTTCAGTTATTGCGCATGTTATCTTAGGGGATCTTGGGATGCTCCAAAGAGTTCTGCAATAGGATTAGCTCATCGCTCCTTCGGAATCGGTTTGCCTCACGCTTACAGACACCCCGTTGCCGTTTGCTTTCCTGCAAGTGTTCGACACTCCCGTTAGTCAAAACCACTTCCTCATCTTATTTCTTCTTTTAAAGGTGATCTGAAGTTCGCGGTCTATCCACAATGGACAATTGTTTGTTTTCTTTCGTTTAAGGGGACAATAAAGTTAAATACTTCTGTCAACTAACGAGCCAAAGGTTCTCCAGCATTCTTCCACAGTTCCCCGTAATTTGTTTGCCCACGGTATTGCTCAGATTTGCGTGCGCATGCTGGAAAAATCTCCCTTTCAGATGTTTGTTTCCAGTTTCTTATGTGAGTCAGGCTGCGAGAAGATGAAATATTAGAAGAGCAGTACAACGTCGTCACTAGCACCCATTGGCGGTAGATCTTGCAAATCCAGCACCTTATCATCTTCTTGGGTGAACACGAGGTTCAGATAATTGGAACGTTGCCCTTCCTTAGTTCATGTCCCGAACGGTACATTCGAGAAGAGTAAGCTTTCGGTTGCCAGCTCAAGTAAACGATGACCGAATGTATCCATTGCATCCAAAACAGTTCAATTTTCCCAGTTGATGTTAGGAGCGTTAAAGTCTCCAACGATAAGGAAATCTTTGTTCAAGCAAATCTTGGCCAGCTCCGTTAGGAGAATGACATCGTGTTTGACATTCTGGTTTGAGGGACAGTATGCAACTGTGAATGCCAGTGGCCGGGTGTACTTAGTTGTATGAGTTAAAGATAAAACTTCAACTTCTTTGTCATGGGATTTATTTCGGAAATCGCAGTTATATTAGAGCTAACATGAACAGCGATTCATCCTCCACGGCTTCTCCTGTCTCTTCTTAAGTGTTGATAACTATAGAGGGATACTTCGTGTTCTCAAATATCTTCGGAGAGCCCCGTTTCTGTTAGGGCAATTATATCTCGTGTTTGTTCATCAACAAAGTTCCGGAGCTCACTCATTTTATTGAACAGGCTTTGACCATTTGACTGCATGACCTTTATCGTCCGTCTTCTCGGCAAAAGCCAGTTCTGATGACATAAGGTGTCTGCTACAGGAAGAACCTCTTCATCACTATGATTTTCTTGTCCCGTATTTGGAGCCATTTTCCAACTTTTCAGTCCTCCTCTTTAGTTCCCTTCTCAGCTCCCTCATTTTGTGTCTTTCCACCGGTTCATAATCCGGCTGAAAATCACATCTCTATATGAGTTACGGAGAGCCTTTTTCCGTTCTATAAAGCGTGAGGCCTGCACTTCATTTTCGAGAATGATTTTAAGAGGCCTTGGTGATGAAAGTTCATGAGAAGCATTTGCTTTCCCCAGACGGAAGGTTTTTTGCACGGTAACGTATTCTCCATCTTGAAGGAAGGCATTTGAATATGTTCGGAACAGATTCAGGTCATGATCTGCTCTTTCCTTTGCAATCGGATAAGTTGACTCAGGAGCTCCTTTTATGACGACATTTCATTTGCGGTCAACATGCTTGTTTGGTAACTTGATGCTCTTATTCACTGACGAAGCTTCGAGATTAGGAGGAATTATATTCTGGTAGACTACACTATCGGCGTTAGTTTTAACATTTTTGTATGACGCACTGGCTTCGGCCTCTGAACCTTCACAGCCGTTGACCTGTGCTGTACACAGAGCTGGCGTGTTCGCTTCCATAAACTGGCTGTTGAATGACATCCCTTATTGAGTTGCCCTTGTGATGGAATGGAGTGACGGCGTCCACATCGATAATTAATGGCGAGCCCTTTTTATGTTTCTTATAGGATTTTGAGGTTTATTCTGGCTGTTCCTTCAGTAGTGTTCGGTGATTTGGTAGGTTGAGTTGCCGTACCAGGTAATAAAACTTCACTCATCATTGTTGCGTTAACTTCGACTGCCTCGTTATTCAGCGAAACTGTTTTGTCAGGAGTTTCCATGGAGACGTAACTCACTTCCTCTTCCTGGGCGGTTTTGGATTTCCAACAACCATGCCTACATTACGAAGGTAGTCTTTGCTTGTCGGTTGGGTAGTTGACGTAATATGAAGGGATTTGCTTTTGCTGTTCTCTACAATAGCCACAATAATGTCAGTCAGTAGTTTGTAATGTAATCAAGGGTCAACAATGCTAAGAACTAAGGTGTACAAAAAACTAATTCTAAGTGGGGAATTGTGCGTCTAAACTACAAACGGCAAAAGGACGATAAAAACGAGGGAGGATTGTTATAATGCAAACTCACGAAAACGTAGCTTTCTTAAATAGCAAGTGTTTTTGAGAATTTTACTGAGCTCAAGACTAGATCCAGAAAGCTATGCACAAAGGACGATGAGCAGAGTCATCAGTTCAATTGAGATGATGTCTGGTTGAATACGATGGAGGAATGAAGATCGATCGTTGCAATTGACTGCAAATAATTGAGACAGATTGGCACAATTAAGAGAGTGCTGATGACATGCAGCATCGAAAACGGGAGACGCCCCAGTTGCGAGTTGAAGTTAGTTGTGTGTATTTTTTAGCCTAGTAAAACAAGCGTACGTAAAGGTTCAGGTGAACAAGAAAGATACAACCATGTAAATTGTACAAATACCTACACAACTCCCCACCAGAGCGTTTATTGTACAAAAAACCCTCGATAAAAAATGCAAAAAAATACATGAAAAGTCAGGAAAATGGCAGGAAAATGGATGTCTTCAAGAACGATAGGATATGTGTTGTGGTAAAAAAAGGAGCAGCAAAATGTGCGGGTGGGGTGGTCGAGTGTGGTGGTTGAGTGGGATGAACCAAAACGGGGGGATTGGATGGTGATGGTGCGAGGGATTGGATGGAACAACTGGCGGTGGGACGCACTCAATGTAAGTTGGCTCAAGTCCATCGACGGAGACTGTGTCAGTCTTGTCAGCCTTCTGAATGACGTTATACTTGTCCATCCGTTGAAGCACCCTGTAAGAGCCATGATAAGGGGAATAAAGAGATTTGTGAACTGTGTCGTGCCGGACGAAAATGAATGGAGCCGATTTAAGGTAGTCTTGCACAACCCCGCGTTTGGGTGTAAGGCGAGTGTGAGTTGGACGCAGTTGAGCGATGGGTTGTTTCAATTGTTGAACAAAAGCGTTCGACATGCTGGTGTTTACAGTGGAAGACTGCGCAAATTCGCCGGGCCGGCGGAGAGGTGTACCGTTTACAAGTTCGGCCGGAGTGCATGGAATTTCCTCCTGGACAGCTGGTCGAATACCCAAAATTACGAGGGGTAGGTTGTCACTCCACACAGTTGTGTCTGAGTGAGACATCACTGCTGTCTTCAGTTGACGATGCAGGCGTTCCACGAGGCCATTGGAAGCAGAGTGATATGCCGTAGTTATGGTGTGCGTGCACCCAAGCAGTTTAGTGAACTCGAGGACGAGACTAGATTGGAATTGGCTTCCGCGGTCAGTGGTAAGGATGGCTGGTGGGAAGACCATGGTGGTATTTTCTACCAAGGTATCTTATATCGGAATTGCAATTGGCCATTGTGTGAAACGGTCGACTGCTTTGAAAATGTGTGCCTACGTGAACGTGGTAACGGTCCAACTAAATCTAAGTGTACGCGATAGAATCGAACGACCGGAACGGCAAATGTGCTTGGTGGGGAAAAGGTACGTCGATGCAATTTGTTCTTCTGGCACGATTAACATTGCCTAGTCCAAAGGGCGGTGTCAGAGTTCATCTTCGGCCAGACTAAGCGAGTAGCATTTAGTTTGCGACCGGCGTGGATTCTGGGATGCGACAGAGAGTAAAAATGTTCAAACACTACCTTACGACAGGATAGTGGAACAACAGGTCGTGGAGTGCATGTAAATCAGTCAAATAAAATCGTACCTGGTGATGCTGGAATTGGTGCATCTCGAAGCTGCAAAGTATTAGAGGTACGCAGGTCAGCAATGGACTCGTCTTCCAGTTTAAGGTCTGCAAGCTTCGCCGGGTTGAAGTTGGATGACAGAGTGTTGATATCTGGTCTGGATAATGCATCAGCAGTGACATTGTCGCTGCCTCGGAAGTAGCGGATATCAGCAGTAAACTGCGAACTATAGTCAAGTGCCGCGCTTCTCTGGGTGAGTACCTAGCTGGTTTGGCCTTGAGGGCATAAGTTAGAGGTTTTTGATCGATATGAACCCGAAAATCTCTTCCCTCTAAAAGGTGGTGCAAATGACGAATAGCGCTGTATATATCAAGGAGCTCGCGAGAGAAAGTACTGTAGCGAGTCTGAGCCGTTTCTAGCTTCTGTGAAAAGAAAGGCAATGGCTGTAACTGTTTATTCACCTGTTGATGTAAGACTGCGCCGACAGCACTGTTGGAAGCGTCAGTGGTCAAAATGAACTGGGTAGAAGCGTCAAAGTTTAGATGATACAGCATGGTTGCATCAACGAGGGCATTTTGTCTGCCTCAAAAGCTGAGTGAGCGTCCAGTGAAAGTTCGATTGGATTGGCTTTCGACGTCAAAAGATCAGTCATGGGAGCCAGTATTGCTGTACATATGGGGATGAAACGCCGGTAGTAATTGATAAGTCCAATGAAACGTCGCAGCATTGTGAGGGTCTTGGGAGCCGGAAAAGACAAAATGTTTCGCAACTTCTCTGAAAGTGGTATGATTCCATGCTAGTCGACGTGATGACCAAGGAAATCGATAGAAGTAACGCCAAAAAGCATTTTTCGACGTTTAATTGCAAGCCATGTTGCTGGAAACGATCGAAAACTTGGCGCAAGTGAGATGCGTGTTCCGCCAGCTAAGAGCTTGCGAGAGTATGTCGTCGATATAGACAAGCTTAAAAGAAAGACCCCGCAAGACCTCATCAATAAACCGTTGGAAGGATTAGGCCGCGTTATGCAAACCGAAAGGCATGCGGAGAAATTCGAAGAAGCCAAAAGCGTAGCAATGAATGTCTTGGGGATGTCTTCCTCAGCGACCGGTGTCTGATGCTATGCTCTCACTAGATCTATCTAGGAGAAAGTGGTCTTTCCAGCCAACCTGTGAGAAAAATCGTGAATCTGAGTAACGGGATAGCGATCGGTGACGCTGCTCTGTTCAAAGCACGATAATCACCACATGGCCTCCAATCATCGGCTGATTTATTGAGGGCCATGTGCAGTTGAGATGCCCATGGGATGGAAGAAGGGTGAATAATCCCCTAATTTAGAATGTGTTCGAACTCATTTCTAGCTATCCGTAGCTTTTCTGAATGAAGCCTGTGTGGATGGGCGTGAACGGGTCGCCCTGTGCTAACGATATGATGTTTGACTGTGTGCTGAACTTGTGCTGCTCAACAAATAAAACCTTACATCCTAAGATTGAGTACGCATGTTTATGTCCCCAATATTTTCTTAACTGCTAACTTTTGAAAAACTTAAACTCCATATCTGTAACTGCGGAACTGAGAGAATAAATTATTTTCTGTATGCTAAATAGGACAAAGCATATTTTACATTTTTCCTGAGATGTTTCATAAGTTCCTCAACGCAGGGCAATACGTCAAAGTTGTTTTCGAGCTCGTCCTCTTCAAAGGAATGCACACACGCACACGCACGCACGCACATACACGGAGAGACGTGAACTCATTCCTGATTTCCGTGGGGTCGTGCATGGAGATGTGTGCAAAGAATAGCCGAATCAATTACCTTCCCCAGATCAGAGTTGCGTTTTAGACTGTGGCAACCTACCTCTTATCCCTGTCAATGTGTGCATCGAGGTGTCAAGTACAAATTCTAGGGCAGCCTCAACGGAATTGTTAGTCGGATGACGCTTTAAGTATATCAGGTAGTACGGCTGAGTGCCATAGTCAGAGAAAGTGTCGAACATATTGGCCTTAACTTTTCAATTCGGTTGGGTGGTCGGCCGATATGAGCGGTTCGTAACGGAAAATTTGCCAACAGTTGCAAGTGGGATGTAACAGCTGCGCTACATTATCACCTTTCTTTGCATTTTAACGCGGTATATTTCGAAAGTTGGCCACCGTCTTCGGGTAGAAAGTTACAATTTGTTATGTTTTAGAAACAACGAACAAATCTGATCTAATCCAATCCACGTTTCATGATTCTGAGGTGTACAGATGGCGTATATGTACCTTATGACATCCTTCAGAATCCACTGGATGTTGTCTTAAGGACGCAAACTTACACGTCTTGCTGTCTCATACAACTGTATCCAGTATATTTTCAGATGTGTTCTTACCGGTATCAGCAGATATACACTTTCGGCAAAAATTTTTTGCTGCGGTCCCACAGATGCGCCAAGTCTTCAACATCCACCTGACTGTTGCTGAGAAACATTTGATTGAGTAAAACTGCATGATCATGTGAGCAGGAAGTAATCTGGCTTTACCTGCTCTTTCTTCGACTTCCATGCTTTGTGGCTCAGTTATTTCTAGGAAAATGCAGTCTGTTCAGCAATTCCTGTCTACCTCTGGGAGAAAGCCGCTCCTCCTTTGAAGATTACCAATGAACTTTCACGCTCATCGTGCCTCATCGGACACACCACAGCTTCCTCACATCTTCTCAGCCAAAAATAATCATTCTAAGAGGCTTAAAGTGCCGTTCTTTTGCTTGGCGGTCAAATTAGTGTTGAGTGAAGGCGAGAAGTGAGAATACAAACATAAACCTCGTCCATCCACAAGGCAGTTCGACCGTCGTTTTCGACAATGTTTACCGTAAGCACTACAGAAGTGTGGCGCAGGTACGGTGACTTGCCCTGGATTATAATGAGCGTAGACATGCACTGCGTCTACCTCCCCCACCTGGAAACGTTAGTTTTATCACAATTGGGTCAATTTAACCGCTCAGCCTACTGCAACATATGAAATCCATCAATTCTGATAAAGTAAGCTGACTTCCTAAGCAGGATTTCCTAAGGAATCAGCCTAGGAATCAAGAAAACCGGAGGCACGGTTGGGCATATGTGGATGGCGTGGCCGGATACGCTCCTGACTGCGCCGTCACGCCTGAATGAAAGCCATAAATCTTAAAAGTGACTGATTTGGCATGAACCTGCGCCTACGCGTGCCACCACGCCCCCCTTCCACGTGCTTGGCTTTTATTGTGAGATTTCATCCCAGATAACTCCACTGCATCTACTAGGGGGTCGTTTAGGGGTCACACGCAATATTTAGATTTTTTAGGAATAGGTATGATCGGAGCGTCACGCGTTTGTAATTTTTCAGCTCTTTCATCCGGCCGCTTTAGGCAAGGCAATCAACAATCAGGTTGCAGCGTAAACCGGGAGGTCTTAAGAGCCAAAAGCATGCAGTAAGGAAAGTATTTTATCGCATCACACTAGAACAAGCACGTACATGTGTGATCTTGAAGGCTTCACACTTGCCTTGTCTACCGAAAAGGACCTGTGGTTCGGGCGCAGAATAAAAGCCGATGGATTCAACGTGGGATGACAAGGCTCCTAAAAGGGTGATACTGGGGTATAAGTCAACGTTATCAACAATAAGGAATCTACTGATACGTTATGAGTAGATGTAATATAGTTGTATGACTTACAAAAGTTCGGATCCTCCTAAGGCTGACAGCCGATGTGCCCTCATTGCTCCTACAGCTGGCCGAACGATTGGCACGCCAATCTTCCGATTCAGAGATGCCGAACACACACCACCAGGCTCCAGAGTCTGTGTCTTCTGAGATTTACATCGAGCAACGCGTGCCAAAAATGCACCCAAGAGGGGTGAAGCGGCTGTAGCGCCTTTCCCGCGTAAACCCTGCCTCTCGATCTCCACCTCCGTCGCCTTTCTTTGTCCGCAGACAGCAAATCCCATACTCGACAGGCAAACATCTGGGTCTCCAAAAATGCGCTTAGGAAGGGAATGTGGGTTTCCGGACAGTCGCTAAGGAAGCCGACCTTGTCAAAGGCTTGTAAGCCGGAATACTCGCTCTCGTCTGCGGGTGGGTAAGTAACAGACACACACTCTGCATCACCTGAGATTACAAAGGTTTCAAAATGGGCAAACATCTCCGCCAGATGAAAAAGGAATATGTCTCAAATGAGGTAGTTGGACTTTAGAAGCTCGGAATAGGCAGGGAACTCCTAAGAGCGAAGGAAAAAAGAGAAAGAGCGGCCCTGTTTAAACGTGAAATTTGGCGAACTCGCTCTGATGTTAGTAATACCTTACGTACTATATTTCAGTGGAGAGGATGTCTTTCGAACAGACGATGGGGTCCCCAGTTGATAGAATTGCTGGTGGTGATGTCTGATCCATCGCGGCCTTCTCGAGAAAGCACCAAGACGCTGACCTCTATAACATAATCAGGCATTCAGATATGGAGTAAAAAACCTTGAATGCCGCAGTTACCTCACGACAGTCTGACCATCGTAGTCCGACTATGTCCACTGTATGCTCCATAACAGGTTGGTGCAGAGACGATGACTTGAGTGTGAATTAGTTTTAAGGGCATTTTTTATGGGAGCTCATCCCAGATAATGCCTGCCGCATTTACCACGTGCCCCGTTTAGGGAGCATAAATATATTTTAAAGTTCATACAGTTCGCATACTGTCCACCATCTTGTGCCCATCCGCGTGTTCTCTGTTAAGCTAAACTCTCGTGAGCGCATTTTCTATGAGACGCTTACTGCAGTAACGGTATAATTAAGGTGGGCTGATGAATGCTACTGCACAGCAGAGGTGATAATTTAAATGCCCATTAGTGCATCTATAGGCGCTTCAGAAGATGATTCTTCTGGCTCTGTAGCAGGAGTCATGTCTTCTGGTGAGGCCCATTTCTGGCTTTTATGGTCCTTGTGAGAAACATTCTTATTGGAAGTTGCTGTCCTGCATCCTCCTCTCAGGGTGTCTAGAGGAGTTCCATACGACTGAAGCAGCCTATAGAAGCCATTTCTAAAGTTTAATGCCCGAATAATGCGAGGATTCCACGACTCAATCATCAGTCGCACATTCCTCGTTGCCCTCGAGATATCAGAAAAGCGTTTCAATGACAGACAGATGCTGTCTCTCCATACAACGATGCCAATCTAGAGTTAAACCGTTTTCGAAAACGATTGAACCATTCCCTATTTACACCAAAGTCTGCAGTGTCCCTAGATGTTCCTTCTTTTTGTTCTCTGCCCTCTCGCATTGGAAACTGCTTGAGCAGATTCTGTGCCCTTTCTCTGATAATTTTGCCATCTAATTATACTGCATTGTTAAAAATCTAATGTAAAAAGTGAAATGATCTCATGTGGGACCCGCTTCGTCTCTTAACGGCGCATAAAAATAAAATTGCAACGCTTTCGGTACTTGTCCCTTTTCTTTTACCATAATCATTGCATGCAGTAATATCATATACGGTAAGTAAAGTAGTATTTTATGTCATCATTTCTATTTTTATGATACTTAAGAAAGTAACGCTAAAAAGGATATAGGCAACTTACTGGCGTGTACTTGACAGTGATGCTCACTCCCCGTAATCGACCTACGAGCATCACTCCTAGCCTACCCTAATTCCCACCCTTTTCAATCTCAGTGACCTCCGCGCACCCACCTCGCCATGTGGGCGGGGTGAAAACGATAATTATTAACCATAAAACATTAATCAGCCCTGTCCACTCTCATATTTTCATGCTCTACGTAACTGTATAGGCCCAATAATGAATAACTGAAAACATGTGTTTGCCGAATCGACTTTTCAAAGATAGATATCTACTCGAAACTTGACTGCCTGACAATACTGCTGAGAATGAAAGATAGTTCTTTTGACATCAACTATATTTGATGGACCGGGAAAATCGTCAGCGTAGTGAGATAACTGAAAGGAGTCCTGCTGGTATCAGAAAAGCATACCAAATTTGCGTGCAGCTCGGAAGCCAGTCGACTGACTCCCTCCCACCCCCCTCTCGCGCTGGACGCATCTCTGAGGCAATTTCAAAAAGTTCTGTGGTTCTGATATGTACATATAAAGAACTATTAGAAGAATCGCACAGCTGCCGTCTCAATGTTTCTATTCTGCTAAAAAGAACGTGAAGAACAAGGGAATCCGAAGAGTTTGGCTTGAGATATCTAAGACGCGCAAATTCTAAGATGCCATTGGAAACATCTGACATAATTTTACGAAGAACTGTTGCATCATTGCAGGAGAGAAAGGCATGTTAATCCAAGGATCCAAGATGCTTGTTTGCTACTTTGTTGTCTCCAAAATCATAATTTACGTAGGTCCGAACTATGCTGGTCTTTTTTGAAATGGCCAGTGATAGACAACAGTGAATTACTACATAGTCATCCTCAAAAATGGCCTTTTTCTAATCAATGAAAAGAGGAGCAATGTAATTGGTAAAAATCAAATCTAGGATGTGATTATCTCTTGTTGGAGAGCGCACAAGCTGATACCAGTTAGAAAAATTGATACAATCGTGGTAAGGTTGAAATATAGGTGGACAAATATACGAAAACCAATATATTGCAGGGAAGCTAAAAGCTACAACGATTATTTTAACATCGAAGACAGATTTCGAAGCTAGTCTAAAGATTTCACAAAGGTTATCTTCGTGACTGGCTGATGAGTTTGGAGGAGTGCAGATACATCTCAGAATAGCTTTTCTTTTTGGCGAAAGAATGATGGATGCGAAGCAGAAGTTTCCAGAGAATTGAGAGACTTTTAGGTCGTAGGCACAGTTCTTTAAGGAAGATCTAACAAAGAATGCAACCGCAATCACACCTATTTATGCGGTCTTGGCGGTAGAAGTCAAAGTCATCTATGAAAAGGGAAGAATTGGGAATTAGGGGATGCGTTCAGGATTCGGTTATGCACATGAGATCGGGCGACATTTCGGGAGCAGTGGCTCTTAATTGGGCCATCTTGTTTATAACAGATCTGGCATTCAATAATATAATATGTAATGTGCTATGAGCAGCATGGTTATCGTCAATGTCAGTTCGAAAAAAACTTTTTGGAGGTGGATAAGTAGGTTGGAAGTTGTTTTTATTTGATGAATAGTAACTGCCAACGGGTCCAAAACTATTGCCAATAATGTCACACAGAAGGAACTCTGCCTCACTATGTCTATCGTAGGTTTTGGTCATTAAAAAGACACAGACAGTCAAACTGATAAGCTTGATCACTAAAGCACATTGACAGTTTAAAAATAATTTGCTGCAAAAAGCAACACAGAAGGATAACTTAATCAACAGCTACTTTAGTTGAAGTACAAGGAACAGGTATTAAAACCCATTAATAAAGGCTATCGAGGGCGCTGGAAGCGCCAAAATGAGGGATAACGTTGAATAGGTTTTGCAGTTATTCAATTCGATCAGAAAAACCGAAACAAGGATTTTCCCTCCATTTGCAGACGATTTGTCAGCTCTAGGTGTAAATACTATCCTATTTTGAAAATATTTTATCTGAATACAAGCAAAGACCTTCGAAAGAACCAGAGTCCCAGGACTGGATGAGGTTTTAACCAAAATTATCGAATAAATTTCTAGTGAGCTTTCCGCGGTTCTGCCAATGCTCGTTCCAAGTTCATTTGACACTGGAACACTTCCTGTCAGTTGTAAACTGGTGCATGTAACCCTGCTATAGAAGAACGGTAACTGGCCGTCTATAAAAAATGACAGGCCGCTAAGCTTGACATGTATTATTAGCTGCAAAGCAACTTAAATCGGTTAGAGTAATGGTTATTCAGGCAAATGATTTTGAAGTCCTTTTTTGCGCACACTGACAGCAACAGGACTATTTCAACAATAACGACGAAAAGACACAAAGCCAAACCTCCGCTAAAACGGCCTATACAGGGTCTATTCCAACGTCAATAAATGCGTATTTTTCTGAGGCCGAAACCGACTGCAGCAGAGCCTGAGGGAGATGCAAAACTATTAGATAAGTTGAGGCCAGGAATTCCTTCGTGGAAATCGAAGCCGGATGTGGCTCCCAAGCCAACGGGACTGCGCAACTCTATTTTCTTGGTAGTCACCGATCCTGTAACGCTGGGCTGATCGCTTTAAATGTTTCCTCAACGGCTCATCCTTAATACAGATAGAAGCCATCAACCAATTTCAAAAATTGAACACCATTGCCGAACTTGATCGCCCGCCTTCTCTAGCGGAAATGCAAGGGGTTTCCTCTTAATCCTAGTCAAAAGCCATAAATTTGGCGGCCTTCAACTCATGAACAAACGGATTTCTTATTTTATCCAGGAGACGTGGTACCCCGGAAAAATTACACACGGTTTCGTAGATACTGTTATTATCTAGGTGTGAATGAAAAAGAAAACTATAAAATCCGTGACAAATATCATGGATTCCCTCTTCTCGGCATTTTAGGTAGGACGTGTGCTCGCGTGCCACGCAGTCGCTTGTCCACGCGTTTGCAGCAGGGCTTCCATCCGGAAGCACACTGATCACAAGCATGATCTTCGTGGCCCACCAACTGCAGAAGAAGTGTTAAGAAATGCAGAAAAGCCATAGCACCAAGGTTTTCGTTCTGACAGAGGCCTGTACTACAGTGAATCACTGATATTTGGGTGCCCGGAGCAACTCATACCGATAGTGATAAAATTACTTTACGGTATGTTGGTGTGCAGCATGGATAAGGGGTCAGTCTTAGAGGCACGCGTGGTGACTAGTGAGGTGAAGAAGAGTTATGTCCTCGCTTCCACGCTCTTCAGTCGCATATCTCCTGTCGGCGCCTACCACGAGGAGTGGTCAGGAATCCGTATCGACTGCCAAAATAACGAGCAAATTCTGAACGCAACGAACCCGAGATCGAGAATAAATACACGCGATCGCTGGGACGGGACATTTATTTGCCTGACGTTTCGGATTGTCGCTGGAACTCAGCATCGGGGACAGCATCAGATACGAATGCTTCATACACAGGGAACTACATTATTTATTGGGTGTAGTGGTTAAGTTAACGCATACCTAGGACAATTAACGGCTCCTCCGGTCAGCGGGGATAAATCCCCCCTTGTGCGATAATTGTTTGATGACGGACATTCGCGTCGCTAATCTCTGAAATTTCATCGGCCGTTTTGGATGATGACGTTATTATTGATCGGCCACGTGGCTCAGCGACACTGTGCGTTTCCCGAGGGACAAATGACTTGAGCCAAACTTTATTTCAGCACAGAATAAGGGGTAAGTAGGTCATAGGACAGGTTAATAGACTATGGGCTGTGCTAGCATGGTTCAAACAGCTCGTGGCTCACGTAATGATCGCATCTCATGAGAACTTCGACCGCATCAAACTTGAATGTGTGGCAAGGTCTCGTCGAATGAGCCCTGACCTCAGAGTTGGCCTCATTTCTCTACACTGCTGCCGCATGTTCGGCCATTCACGTTCGGAGCAACCTTACAGGTTTTCCGACGTAGTTTCTTTGCCCGCAACTGCACCAAGTTCTATAAACTACTCTAGGCGTCTTTTGCCTTTGCAGTGCGTGAGGTAACTTAGATTTCCACTCGAATTTCTAATAGTTGACTGATAAATTTTTTTATAAAAATATTCTGCATCGAAAAAGGATGGGACACGGAAATAGGGACCTTCCTTCCCCTCCTAAATTTAGAATATGGCCTCATGTGAGGCAGCTGTGCGGAAATTTATCCTGTACAACAGTCAGCATTGCTGTCTCAGGCAGCAGTAACATTCGGCGAACCTGGGCTAGTGTTGATTGCGTCCAGAGAGAGAGAAAAAAATAGTGGTGGTAGCACTTTAATAGGTTTATGAAGCAAGTTCGTGCGTTGTCCGATTTGTGTGGGTATCGTGTTTCATGGCCCATATGCCTCGGCTGAGTCGTGGTGTACTCAAGTGGCGTTTTGGATAGCCGCGACTATCTGGACGTGCGCGTGCATGTCCGAGAGGAAGTTGCTCAAGCGGCTGCAGGTCAGCGAGTCTGGAAGCGCTGACCTGTGAAGGTGGATGACCTTGAGGCAGCGAGAATTGAACATGGACGTCAGACATAACGGTGCTTTCTGTCGGCAACAAGGTCATCTGTAGTACGGTGGCTGTACTTTTTGCCATATCCAACCTCATTTTATCCTTTTTTCTCCAAGACCGACACACGGATTGCCGTATTTAGTTACCCGGAACTAATGCACCCCTTCATGCTTGATCACTCACCTCGTGGATTCAGAACATAATAACGAAAATTAAAGGCATCATTAGGTGTGAAGTGCTCCGCATGCGCTCCTTCTCAAGGTGCAGCCTTGCGGGATTACGGCCATGAATTCTTTCGGGGAGTTACGGTTGTAGATAAACATCACCGACAAAAGCGAGGAAGACAGGAATGACCATTTCTGGTTTAGTAGCCGTCATCGACCAGTCATACCCAACCCCCAGGTAGTGGTGCAGCGCCCGAGCTAGGTTGTGGTGGGTTGGTCAACGAAGGTGAGAAGGCGCTCGACTCGGCCGGTTTCTCGACAGCAACTTTCCCTATTTACATCGCTTACAGAGGCATCGACTTTGGTGGAAGTCTCATGGTGAAAGGGTTGAGCAGTCTTCAGAGGTAATAACAAGCGTGGAGTTTTTAGTCCCCGTAGAGTTCCAAGAGTCCCTGCTCATGTTTGCCACCACCAGCCAAAATTGGTTGTATATTTAGTTACATGCAAGACGGAACAGAAAATTGGATGACCAGAGAGTAAAAGTGGTCATTCTCACTAGCGTCGGTCTTAACTTCCAGACAGTATTTTCGGGAGCTTCCATATCCACAACGTTACTGTCATTTCTGCAAGAACCACTTGTTCATCCATTTATCTCTGTATTCATATGCTTCGGCACACGATTACTCTTCTTCTTCTTCTTCTTCTTCTTCTTCTTCTTCTTCTTCTTCTTCTTCTTCTTCTTCTTCTTCTTCTTCTTTTAGCTATTAGCCGGTAAATAATTCTCCTTTCTGAATTCCTGGGTAAACGAGTTGACTCCAGAAAATATGAACTGCAAGATACGAGCACACAAACAAAGGTTTAAGAGCCTCGATATGCACTGCAGTATACTAGAAGATGAATTTGAGTGGGCCAGCTATCTAAATG
The DNA here is from genome assembly GCA_017591395.1 of Schistocephalus solidus. Classification (NCBI taxonomy): domain Eukaryota; kingdom Metazoa; phylum Platyhelminthes; class Cestoda; order Diphyllobothriidea; family Diphyllobothriidae; genus Schistocephalus; species Schistocephalus solidus. The sequence continues at coordinate 27,549 of WEDG01006182.1, read as the reverse complement.
CAGACTGAATGAAAAATGCCTGCTCCAGATGAGCGATCAACCAGACGAAAAGCCTGCACTGTGTTACCAACTCCTGTCATTTTGAATTAAGAGTGCACCACAAGCAGCAGAGTGCATCACCTCTGTCCCGAAATTACGAGTCCCCGCTTTGACCCAACTCAGCAGTCGGCCACCGGGTCATGCGGGTAACAGTTTAAGTGACCTGGAGACCCCCTGAAAACGGTTGCCTACCTCACCAATTTTGACAATTGCTACTCAAAATTGCATCTGTCGCCTAGGTAGTCCATTGGTGACATCAATACGGGTATTTAGGGCTGCAGTGAGGACCGCTGACCATTTATCACAGTTATCGGTTGTTTGATGAGGAATATTGGTAGCATCTTTGCTTTCTCTAGGACTGAAAAAAATGCATGTGCTAGCACCAATGTTCGCCCTGTGCACGGCCTACATTCCTACCGAACATTGCATTATCCGTTCCAACAAAGAATAACTCGTGCTTTTTAGGTTTTGTGGAAAGTACTAGCTAACCGAAAGTTTGTATGAATATTTGGAGAAGGCGATCGCCGCGCAGTATTTGTCAACTGCCTATTGGCCGCCTGTGAGGGCGCAGGAATGAGGAGGTAGGGTAGCTGTTGGCGTCTGGATACAGGCCCTGTGTCTGCGGCAGTCACGCTCGCCGCTTTGACGCGTCTTCTTGTCCGCCTCACGCTCCTAGACAAATCGCTGCTGCAGCCACCCGCGTCCATTCCCACGCTCGCCGCTTTGACGCGTCTTCTTGTCCGCCTCACGCTCCTAGGCAATTCGCTGCTGCAGCCACCCGCGTCTTCGCACCAACCAATAAACTTGCGCCGTTAACTATTTCGCAGCAGGCGATAAAGGATACACGCCCTGGGTCGATCTCAACGGCAAACAGGGGCTGAGACAGGGGGGTTCTATTTCCGTTTCCAATCCATGATGCTAACTCTCCTACCCATAACCTTCCAAGAACCACTATTAATCCCCACCCTAAAGTAGCGCAAGGCTACCGTGCCCTGCCTTTATATGGGGTAGGCGAAATAAGACTGCATATTTCTCTTTCAAATTGTTGCAATGGTCATCGCCACAGTCTCCCTCGCGCTGTTTCAAGCTGTGCATGACTTGCGAACGGGGTCTAATCAAATCACTTTCCAAGTTAGCTATACACTATGTGACCTATCTCATGAAGCGTGATGACGGAAATTTATAAGATCAATTGTGGACAAGTAAAATGTTAACCTTGTGATTTATGCGCCTAATTGTATACGGAAAATATCCTCTTTGCATGTATATTAAATAATTTTACCAGTCAACTTTTACAAATTTGAGTATAAATTTAAGTTACTTCACACACTGCCATGGCAAGAAACGTCTAGAGTAGCTTATCGAATCTTGTGCAGTTGCGGGCAACGTAAATACGTCGGAGAACCTGTGAGATTGCGCCGAACGCGAATGGTTGAACATGCGGTAGCAGTGTGAAGAAATGAGGCCAACTCTGAAGTCACGGCTCATTCGACGAGACCCGGTCACACATTCGAATTCGACGTGGCCGAAATTCTTGCGGGTGATTAAACTCATGGCCCCTGGTGAGGCTCAGGTAGCTAGATCGTCAGGTTTACTAAAGCCTCCCCTTGTTATCGTGGGTTAGAAACCACGCCGAGGTTGCCATGTTTTTCAAAACTGGAGCAAATAGCCAATAGCAGCTGCATATGTGTTCCTTTGAGAAAGTTTTTTTTTAAATCGAATTACGTCTTATTCGTTGCCGATTCTTCTTGTGGCCGCTCATGTTTCTCGGTTGTGAATGTACATTTGTGTGTGCTCGACTAAAAAAAACTGAAACCCGTGAAGTATTTAAAAGCATCCCAAGAACGATCTGAAACGCATCGTAACCCAACAAAAATAAATATGGAGCAAGCTGACAAGAGGAAAGTTCTCTTAATATGCACAAAATTGCCTGTTTACGATTGCACCTGACAATTCTATGTAGATATATTATTCACTGACCGACCAGCCAGCATGTGACCTTACGAAAAATAGTATTTCTGGGCCGTCCTCATCGGTGCAGTCAAATTAAAACCTGTTTACCTTAGTCAACCGCATTACAGGCAATTGTAATACGAATAAAATACAGCCAATTCTCGGAGAACCGTGCGGAATCTATACTGGAACTAGATACTACTGGTTAGCGGCCATCCTAGAAATTACCTTGATTCTTGAAGGACATTTAAGTGCAAAGCCCACTAAATGATTATTTTCAAACTTTGTTCGACTTTGCTGATTAATTTACTCGTTTTTGGTATGACCAGGCTTTCTATATATTTCAAACTCAAGTTTTATCAGAGCGATTTGCCATGTTTTCAGAATTTTCAGTTGTTTAAAAAGAGTTTGTACTTCTAAAAAACATAAGATTGATTTATAAAGCAAGTTCTGACTTCTTTAAAGAACGGTAGGTTCTTTACTGCTTCAAGATTTTGAGGGACGCCGTGTGAAATTACTTTGCATTACAGGGATTTTCCCGTGAAATTCACGAGATTTCATGAGTTAGGGAGTTGCAGTATATTCAGCTTTAGGTTACGTGCACTGTGACGCATTCTCTTACTACCCCATGGCCACCAGTAATTGACGGCTGACTATTTTATTGACTTTTTGCAGCGTTCGCATCCGTTAACCATGAGTGCGCTATGGTGGATAATTGAGTTAGACGACGTTGCAGGAGCAGTTATCATTCAGATACAGGAGGCCTCACAACAGCTAGAGTATCACGTTTATAACAGTCTAGCGTAATCGCTCAATATTTAATCTGTAGTTTGACGGGAGTTCATTTTGTCACTCATTCTGTTTACCTTTATCAATGAGGGGATTTGCGGAGCAGTTGGAATTGGTTTCAACGTGCGACATTTGTTAGGGTGACCCAGGAATTGACGCACCACATGTTTATCGATCGATGTTCAGGTGTAACAAAAAATCACGAGGCTGCAGCATAACCCCGATCATAACGGGCATGCGCATGTCAGCCAGTCAACGCGCCCCTGCCCTGTCGGCGCTGGCACATCGCGAGTCGTCGCTGGCCCCGCTCATGAGCCAATCGTCGGGGGGCGCTAGCTAGGCGATCTTGCTGCTGTGACATAATATCCTGGATGGGTCGGGTAGGCGACTGAACGCTGGCAAATGTCGCAGTAAGCTTGTTCTCTCAGTTCTAACCCGCTCGCCATCGCATATAACACTGGCGTTATAGAGCTGGGGATGCAATATGATTTGCCCCAAGACCCTCTGCTGATGGATATCTGCGGCTGTGAAGACATCACTTATTTGGCGTCGAGGCGCAATGATGTGCACAGGGCTTTGTCCGGGATGAAGGAAGTTACTCATTCGATTTTCCGGTTTGTACATAAACACAGAAGAATCAACGTCTTTTCAGGTTGAATCTGGAACCCTTCGAGATTAACTGTAGTCATCTTTAAGAATAAAATAGTTTCGATTATTACAGGATGGAAGCCAGCACTTCAGTATGGTCCATATCGTTCAGACTTTCTGAAGTAGGCATGCTGGTAATAGTAACAAAAATGCCCGGGGTCTTGCACCCCAGTGAGTCTGTTCATCAGTTTCATTGGTTGCCCACAGCTCTTTGTTCACGAGTATTTTCTATTACTTCCCTGAGAGACTTAATTCGAAATGTGGTATGCTACTGTGGACGTAATTAAATCTACTAATTAATAATTATATTTCAGAAAATTTGATGCTTCTAGAAGTCCTAGAGAGAAGGATAAAGAAAGCTGACATGGTCATATTGGGCTCATGTGCAATCAACCGTCTGCACTATTCAAATCCCAGATCGAGAAGGAAAACGAACTTTGCCCTATCATTCAACCACGGACCTATGGCTTGTTGGCTATGATTGGGTATAATTTAGGTCAGTGGCCAATAGCATGCAGGCTTAACCGACATTCTGAAGTGTGTTCTCAGTTAGGAAGCATTACTTGTGTGGGGTTGTAGTATTGATTAGACTGCAGCATCCTCCCAATATATGAGTCACGACAAGCTTTTGCATGTACTTCTTTTTTGGGTGTAGGAAAAGCCACAATCATTAAAAAGTACTACTTAAGTAGTATGATTTTTCTGCCAATTTTATGTCCCTTTAAATTCAAATCGAGTTTTATAGAAGACATGGATAAACTTATCATTTTTTGCACTAATTTGGTGGCAAATTAAATTTCCAAATTGTATATTTGGAAAAACGTTGCATTTACATTTTAAAAAATTAGGCATGAATTTTTTAGAGCCATGAAATGTCCAATCAAATAGCATCGTAGCTGTCCATTTATGAACTTTGCTTATCAGGTATGTAATATAATACACATCCAGTATACAATTTTACGTTCTCCGTATGGGAATTTATAATTACCCAGAGGAATATAATATTTTTCTTATATGAGAAGAATAACGATTGTAGACTCTAAACCCTAAACTCGAATGCAACAGCAGATCGGACTCAAAATTGTTAGGGAACTGGGACCTTTCAAAAACCTAAATGTACTCTTCTTCGAGTATAGAATTTTAAGCAAACATAATTTGCTACCAAATGAGTACAAGGGTATTTTTGAGCATCTTTTCTATCTTAGATGTCTAAATTTATGCGTACACAAAAAATTCATGTGATAAAAAATTATACGCAAGTGGCCATTTTATCCGAGTGTGGTTTCTGTAGGCGTCCGAATAGAAGGGCATTGCGATGCCGAGATCCTGGCGTGACTGAAATGTCTTGGAATTACGCTCCACAATAATCGATATTACAACACCTCTTACGTAATTCTTTCCAATCGAAAAGACATTTCAGAATTTCAATTAGTATTTCATGAGTTCGGTCGCTGAAGGCAAGTTCACTTAATTCTGATATGCATTCATCTAGTCCTTGCAGAACGATTTACAACCATCCGTCTTCGCCATCACCACGGCGTACACAGAGGGATGACGGGTTGCCCCGGGAAAACTGGTTGCCCATTGGTCTAGCTGCTGGTGCGTCCATAGGTGGCGGAT
>WEDG01006182.1:0-17500 GCA_017591395.1 Schistocephalus solidus | reverse complement strand
AACTTCTTCGCCGCCACCAAGGCTGTCTATGGACCTCCCGTCAAAGGCGCCGCCCCTCTTCTCAGTGCTGACGGCAGGACGCTGCTCATTGAGAAGGCGCAAATCCTGACGCGATGGACAGAACACTTTCAAATCGTTCTCAAACAGCCCTCCACCATCTCCGACGCCGCCATCGATCGCCTGCCTGAAGTGGATATCAACGCCGACCTTGATCTCCCGCCCTCTCTCCAAGAAACCATCAGAGCCGTGCAGCAACTCTCCAGCGGTAAAGCACCTGGCTCGTACACGATCCCTACTGAGATTTAATAGCATGGTGGACCCCAGCTGATAAATCGATTCACAGTGCTCTTCCAGGAGATTTGACACCAAGGACAGGTCCCTCAGGATTTCAAAGACGCCACAATTGTCCACCTCTACAAGAAGAAAGGGTACCGCCAACTCTGTGACAACCACCGAGGAATTTCTCTACTGAACATCACTGGAAAGTTCTTCGCCCGCATTCTCCTCAACCGCTTGAACGCTCACCTGGAGCAAGGACAGCTCCTGGAAAGCCAATGCGGCTTCCGACGACACAGAGGATCAATCGACGTGATCTTCGCTGCTCACCAGCTGCAAGAGAAGTACCAGGAGATGCGGACTCACCTCTACACTACGTTCGCGGATCTGACGAAAGCCTTTGACACGGTGAATCGCGACGGGCTGTGGAAAATCATGCAGAAATTCGGCTGTCTGGAACGTTTCACGCATATGGTACGTCAGCTTCACAACGGGATGATGGCACGCGTTGCTGACAACGGGACAGTATCTGAAGCATTCGCAGTGACCAACGGGGTGAAGCAGGGCTGCGTCCTTGCGCCTACCCTCTTCAGCCTCATGTTCTCTGCTATTTTAATGTATGCCTACCGTGACAAACGCCCCGGGATCCGCATCGCCTACCGGATGGACGGCCGACTCCTCCACCAACGACGGATGCACTTCCGTTAGCGTGTCTCCACAGCCACCATCCACGAACTTCTATTCGCTGACGAATGCGCACTCAATACAACGACAGAAGAGGAAATGCAAATGAGCATGCACCTCTTCGCTGCCACCTGTGACAACTTCGAACTTCGCATCAACACTGAGAAGACGGTTGTGATGCATCAACCGTCGCCCAACACTCTCTACACCGCAGCTCACATCAATGTCAATGGCGCCCAACTTAAATCTATGGATACCTTCACGTACCCAGGCAGCAATCTCTCATGCAACAGCAACTTTGACGATGTGATCGCCCATCGGATCGCTAAAGCCAGCCAAGCCTTTGGACGAATGCAAAATGTGGTCTGGAATCGACACGGTCTCCACCTAAGCACCAAACTCAAGATGTACAAAGCTGTCATATTGCTGACGCTGCTGTATGGAGCGGAGAAGTGGACGATCTATTAAAAGCAGGCGCGGAAGCTCAACCAATTCCACCTCAGCTGTCTCCGCAGAATACTAAAGCTGAGTTGGCAAGACAGGAAACCGGACATGGAAGTGCTAGAACGAACAGGCATTCTCAGCATTTACGCTCAGTTGAAACAACTGCAACTTCGCTGGAGCGGTCACCTTCTGCGGATGGACGACGAAAGGCTACCCAAACGACTCTTCTATGGAGATGTCGCCATGGGTTCTCGTTGACAAGGGGGTCAAGTACGACGCTACAAAGACACTCTGAAGACCGCCCTGAAGCAATTGCAGATCAACCCGGAGTCCTGGGAGGACCTTGCCCGGAATCGATCGGCTTGGAGGAGAACAGTGAAGACTGGGGCAGCAATCTACGAAGCCAACACCATCGCCGCTGCCAAGACCAAAAGAGCGGCATGAAAGTCACCAGTGCCCCGGACCGAAATCGCCAATTCCCAGGCCCTTCCAAAATGCCCGTGCTGTCACCGCACCTTCCGCGCGCAAATCGGCCTAGTCGGACATCTTCGGACGCAATGCACCAACAGTCCGACAATTCAAAATTCTACGCCAACCTCTGCCAACCATCCTACGGACTCCCCCATCCTCCCCTGGCATCAATTCCATTAGTCCCATCATCATCGAGACCACATTTAATGCTCAGCACGTGTTACCCCCACCACCACAACTGCCAACACTACTACCACAGCGATGGGAGGAGGAGAGAGTGCGGTAGCTGCAGCGCAAGGCTACTATCACATAAAATTAATTCACGAGCAAGTCACCGTCCCTGCACCACCCTTCCGTGGAGCACACGGTGGACATCGTCGAACTCGACGGTCGAACTATTGTAGTATGCAGTATGTAGTATTATGTAGTAGTCTTATGTAGTGGGGTGTAGGGGTACTAATTAGGGGTAGCACCACACAGATAGCATTTGATCGCTCCATTTGTCTCGTACAGGTGGTGAATGCTCCTGTGGCCTCCTCTAACTGGTACCCAACTCTCACCTGTGGCTCCTCGAAGTTGGGTTCTTTCCCGCGGTCACACCCCTGGCAACCGTCACGACCGGTGGGCTAAACCAGGTGATGGTCTCCGGTGTTGTGTGTACCTCCACACCAGGTATATCTGACTCCCGAACTCCCCACCTCCCCCCTCTCAAAATGTCCTACGGTGGGGGCAACAGCAACCCCTGTAGGCCGCCCAGGCTAAATCGGGTCTTTCTCCCACTAAAAAAAACTGTGACCCATAGTGGAGTTCGGCAGCCGTCTGGGATGTCCGAGCAGTCCTTCTTAGGGACAGCACTGCTTGCGTCCTCGCGGATGAAGGGGCTAGAAAAGGTGCCTTTAACCAATGCTGGTTATCACGTCTTCTGCAGCAGGCCGCGGCTCACAGATCGCAAAATAAGCGGTCTTAAAACTCAAACAAACAACAATCCCCCCGTCCCCATCCCCCTCGCCATACCCTCCAGGCTGCTCGGGTGAGTCCAGTCACACTAGCCTCCTGGAATGTTCGTTCCCTTTTAGACAATCCTAGGAGCAACCGGCCGGAGCGGAGGAGGGCGCTAGTCGCTCGGGAACTGGCACGCTACAAGGTGGACATTGCTGCTCTCAGCGAGACCCGATTCTCTGAGCAGGGTTAGCTGGAGGAGGTGGGGCCGGCTACACCTTCTTCTGGAGCGGCCGGCCAAAGGCAGAGCGACGTGACACTGGTGTCGCCTTTGCCATCCGGAATGACATCGTGGGACGTCTGCCCTGTCTGCCGCAGGGTATCAATGATCACCTGATGAGCCTCCGCCTGCCTCTTCGGGGAGACCAGTTCGCCACTATCATCAGCGCCTACGCTCCTCCAATGACGAGCTCTGATGCGGTGAAGGACAAATTCTACGAGAATCTGCACGCCCTGCTGGCGACTGTGTCGAAATAGGACGTTAATTGTCCTTGGTGACGTCAACACCCGCGTCGGGACGGACCACGCTGAATGACAGGGAGTTCTGGGTCCCCACGGTCTCGGTAGCTGTAACGATAACGGCCTCTTTCTTCTGCGCACGTGTGCGGAACACCGTCTCCTGCTGACCAACACCTTCTTCCGCCTTCCGACGCGGGAGAAGGCCACGTGGATGCACCCTCGGTCGCGACGCTGGCATCTGCTGGACTATGTTCTCGTCCGGAGGCGAGATCGACAGGACGTGCTGGTAACCAAGGCGATCCGCGATGCCGATGGTTGGACAGCTCACCGCCTCGTCATCTCCCAGATGAGGCTCCGACTTCAACCCCGACGAAGGCCCCAAGCTAAGAGGCCGCCAGGTATTTTAAATACTCTTTTATTACATTTGCCTGCTCACTGTTTTGATTTCAGCAACCAGGTAACCGAGAAACTGGAGGACCTGCATGCTCCAGATGATAATGCTACCATGGAGGCCCGATGATGTCAACTGCGAAATGTCATCCAGTCCACCGCCCTCGAAGTCCTCGGACGCGCACGCCGTCAACACCAGGACTGGTTTGATGACAATGACGCCGACATCAACAACTTTCTCGCGGAGAAGAATGAACTACACAAAGCCTACATGAACCTTCGGACGGACGCCACCAAAGCAGCCTTCTTCAGGTGCCGGCGCCTTGTACAGCAACGGCTGCGGGAGATGCAGGATGCCTGGATGCTCCGAAAGGCTAAGGAAATCCAGGGGTATGCGGTCCAAAATGAAATGAAAAACTTTTTCAAAGCCATCAAGGCCATCTACGGCCCGTGTATAAAGCGGACCACATCGCTCCTCAGCTCTGACGGCACAACACTGCTGACAGAGAAATCGCAAATTCTGAAGCGCTGGGCCGAGCACTTCAGAAGTGTCCTTAATTGCTAATCAGCCATCTCTGATGTTGTTATTGACCAGCTCCTTCAAGTGGACACGAACAATGACCTGGATCTGCCACCTTCCCTACCAGAAACCATCCGGGCCGTGCAGCAGATTTCCAGCGGTAAAGCACCGGGATCCGACGCAATCCCACCGGAAGTCTACAAGCATTGTGGTTCCCGGCTGATGGCAGAACTCACAACACTCTTCCAGGAGATGTGGCGCCAAGGACAAGTTCCTAAGGATTTCAAAGACGCGACCATCGCCCATCTGTACAAAAGGAAGGGGAACCGGCAACTCTGTGATGATCACAGAGGCATCTCGTTGCTCAACATCACCGGGAAAATCTTCACCCGTATCCTTCTCAATCGCCTGAACGGTCACCTAGAGCAGGGCCTGCTCTCGGAAAGCCAATGTGGCTTCCGCCGACACAGCGGGACAACCGATATGATCACTGCCTCCCGCCAGCTACAAGAGAAGTGCCAGGAGATGCGAACTCACCAATACACTACCTTCGTGGATCTAACGAAAGCCTTTGACACGGTGAATCGCGACGGACTGTGGAAAGTCATGCAGAAATTCGGCTGTCCTGAGCGGTTCACGCACATGGTGCGTCAGCTTCATGACGGGATGACGGCACGCGTCACTGATAGCGGGACGGTATCTGAAGCATTCGTAGTGATCAACGGAGTGGAGCAGGGCTGCGTATTGGCTCCCACCCTGCTCGGCTATGCTGATGGACGCCTACCGTGATGAGCAGTCTGGGATCCGCATCGCCTACAGAACTGACGGGCACCTTCTCAACATTCGGCGTATGCAGCCTTCAACGCGCATGTATACGACTACAGTCCATGACTTGCTCTTCGCGGACGACTGCACCCTTAACACCGTGATGGAGGAGGACACGCACAGGAGCATGGACCTCTTTGCCGCAGGCTGCGTCGATTTTTGATTAACAATCAGTACAGCCAAAACGATTGTCATGCACCAACCGCCACCCAGTGACGAATACAATGCTCCTCGAATCAATGTCAACGGTGCTCAACTCAAAAACGTGGAAACCTTCGCTTATCTAGGAGGCACGCCGTCAAGCAACATGAGAATCGATGACGAGGTTGTCAAATGGATCTCCAAAGCTAGTCAGACTTTCGTCCGGCTGCAGGCCTCCGGGTGGAATCGCCATGGTATTCACCTGAACACCAAACTGAAGATGTACAAGGCCGTCGTCTTGACGACACTCCTTTACGGAGCGGAAACCTGGACTATCTACTCGAACCAAGCCAGGAAGCTGAATCACTTCCATCTCAGCTGCCTCCGGAGGCTAAGCTACATCATCGCACACTACCTACACAAATAAATCGACAACAACCTCGCAATCACCATTTACCAGAGTATAACACGGTTTCCTAGAAACCATGGCTGGGAAGGCTGCCAATCTGACGCTTACACCAGACCACGCCGTCGGCTCAGTGTATGTGTTGTGTGTGTCGAGTGGCTAACCAGTGGACTGGCAGTCAGACGGCGATGGCTCCTCCATATCCCCTGAGTAAGTGAATCCTGGTGTGTGCGTTATGGAGGCCAGGTCGTGCTGTGGCACGCGAAGACGGGTAAACCGACCCATCAGCCAATGCGCCCACTCCCACATCAGACAACTGACCGGTTCGGAAGGTGGTCTGATTTTGGGGGTGAGGGAGAGAGTGAGGTCGACAGCTCAGCGCATTTTTCCTCCCTATAAACAATCTGACGCACTTGAAACTATCACGGTGCGCTAAAAACCGTGGCTTGGAAGGTTGCCAACTGACGGGATAACTCGGACCGCGTGGTCAGCCCAATGTGTGTTTTGTGTAGAGTGGCTGACTGGTGGACTGAGAGTCAGGCTGCAATGGCTCCTTCTTAATGTGATCTTTATGGCACTGCCACTCCGTGGGATCCGAGCCAGGTGTGCTGGTACACCCAGGGGCGGCTTCGGCAGCACCAGCCACCTGCGCCCTCTCCCATTTCCGGTCTTTTTGTCTCTGTCTTGACAGCGGGCTCAGGTGGGGGGAGGAGGAGAGCTTGCGGTAGCTGCAGCGCAAGGCTACTATCACTTAAAACTAATTTACGCGCAAGTCACCGTCCCTGCACCACCTGGTGTGGAGCATACGGTAGACCTCGTCGAAATCGATGGTCGAACTGTCATTATGTAGTATTATGTGATCAGATTCGAAAAGGTCACCGATGCCATACAACCTATGCGCAACAATAATACACCTGGACAGGACAGTAGACCCGCTGAAATTTCACAGTCTTATGCTCACTTGCTTATGACCTGTCTCTTTGAGATGATAGAACAAGCGTGGCAAGACGAGGTTGACCCTGATGACTGGGGCTCGGGTATCCTTGTAGCTGTCAGCAAGAAAGGATGAGATGTTAGAACTATCGTGGTATACGTCCCATCGATGTTTGCTGCGAAGATATTCACTGTTGTCCTTCTCAGGCCGCTTCAGACTGTGCGTGACTCAAGTATGAGGCCCAAACAAGCCGGATTCCGTGCTGGGCGTAGATTTGTGGACCAGATATTCACGCTGAGACTAATTTTTGCATTCCGCCATAACTACTAAAAGCAGATGGTCATCTTATTTGTTGAATTTATCTCCACGCTTGATTCCATATTTAGGAAGTCCCTGTGACGAGAAATGACACTAGATGTTGTACCGGCAAAAATCATAGCCGCAATCTAGACCTACTAATGCTTCACCACTGCGTGAGTTCTGGTTCAAAAAAATCTTTTCCAGTCGTTCGGTATTCGGTGTGGCATTCGACAAGGTGGTATCTTGTCACCCATTTTGTCAAACTACGCTATTTACTGGATTCTCTAGATGGCCCTACACAAAGATAAAAATGTTGAAATGGTAGATGGGTGCTCCCCGATCATTTACTGGATTCACTCATCCTGTCCCTGTGCAGTGAGTTACAGCGTTGGACTTCTTACCACGAGTTCGAGACTCGGGTGCCGCGAAACCTGTAGTTGGATATGGCTATCTGATGACGGCTAATAAGCCAGAAATGGCCATTCCAATCTCCCTTGCCTTTTTTTGGTAATTTCATTCTGCCTATATCACTGGCCACTCTGCGGCCACTGGCGGGGCTCTAAAGTGAGCTCCAAGGCCCAACGGGATGAGTGAGTCCCGTAACCTATCGGTGAGCGCCTATCTACCATTGTTAATATTCCCGATCGAAACCGACAAGACACTGAGCTCGTGGCGCAATGGGTTAGAGTGTTCGGTTTCTAACCAACAGGTCGCGAGTTCAAGACTCGGGTTCCAAAACAACTGTGATTGGGTATGACAAGTTGACTACGACTAATTGACCAGAAATTGTCAATAAAGTCTCCCTTGCAGTTGTTGATAACGTCATTCTGCATAACGATTTGAGTTTGCTTCCGGACGCCGGTTGACTGATCACCATTGCGCTGATACCATCGCCCTGCTAGGTTCAAACTCTGGGGATCTGCAGTTTATGGTGTCACAGGTGGATGAGGATGCTTAATCGGACAGTTTATCAATAAACGCTGGGAAGACCAGTGCTTTCAAGCTGCATCCCTCACCAGGAGAACACACCTCTCATAATAAATGGCTGCAAACTTTAAGAAGTAGACAGTTTCAAATGCCTCGGAGCAAGGCTGCTGTCGAATGGACAGATTTAGGAAGACATCCTTCGAGTGAAGTGCACTGCCTTCGTCTCAAATGAGACAGTCCGCACTCACTGCGACCACATCGAAAGATCGCTCAAGCAGTTTTGGCCCGCATTTCGCCGTCCACCTCACAAACTCAGTGTTGCTACCCTGGATTCGACACCGCTACCCACTTGGAGGCGTCTAAAGGGGGCAATTCAAAACATGACTCTACGTAGATAGTCAAGACACTGAAGTAGTTATTGGAATAGTAATAGTAATAGTAATAGTAATAGTAATAGTCGTTGGCACAAAAAATGTGTTGAACTGCCCAGGTCTACAGCCGCGGATCGCCACACGTGGCGAGATACAGTTCACGACATCACAGAGGCCGGCTAGATCAGGTATGACCACTGCCGTACCAACACAAGCCGGAGATTGTAATTACTATTAACGACGTCAGTACCGTCGTCAGCCAGTACTGCCTCGACCATTTAGCGTGGGATGATTTCAAAATATATAGTTCTCGAGGTCTACTTTTGGCAAAACAAGTGTAATGAGGTTGCCTCCAATACCTGCGGTTCAGGGAACCGAGTACATTATCATTCTGACATCGAGCTGGACAGCAATTAAAGACGCTGCTGTGACTGTCTCTGAAGATGCATTCGAGTGAGAATCGGGAACACCGGACCAATAAAGTTCTTGTTTCAGCAATCGCATCTTCTTCTTTTGAACTGCTTCCTGGAGATCACCTCTCTGCTTACCTCTACTTTGAATGGGCGAAAGAAGGGAGGAAAAATTGAATCACCGTTTTGGGTAGAAGATGGGTATACTGAAATCCTTGGCCCCAGGGGGGAGGGTGGGTGACGCGGCAGGTAAGGACATAGTAGGGTTCTGTCGTAAATAATTTCATGACCCGCTCTATGACACACCAGCAGCTATGGGTGCATCTCAAACGGCAGTGGGGTTGAGAGAGGCTGTAGACGGACGCGGATATCGGGAGCGAGGGTAATTATCGCCAGGGCGGATCGGACAATAATTGTACCTCTAGGGGGATGGAGGTTTTCCTTCTCGTACCCGCCCCCTACCCCTGACGCTAGTTACAGTAGCGTTTTTACGCCGGCGTGAGCGTGAACATTTTTTATGGTGACATTCACTCTCCTTGTGGTCGTAGCACCAGGACGGATGAGTTCGACCAAGTAATTGACCTGTCGGGTTAGCAACACCCTTAATGACTGAGGGGCGCGGTTTCTGCACGCCTTCCCTTGACAGACGTTTGATCGCCTGTAAAGCGCTAGGAAAATAAACTTCGACTTCCTGCTCTAGCCCCATCATCGCCCCCTTCGAGAAGGCGCATTACCGCTTCTGTGATAATAACAGCTGCCTAATATTTGTTAGGTCATCCAACAGCGAGCCCAGATGGGAAAGTGGAACAGAGATTGCGGTGGACGCGGACAAGTTTAATTTCACTACAATCGCACGATAGTCCCCGTCCCTGCACCACCATGCCGTGGAGCAAACGGTGCACATCGTCGAAATTACGACGCTCCAACTGTCGTGGGAAAAATCAAGCCGAGGTTTTGTCTGTGAAGCTAGTTTCTTATTTGCAGTTAGTTTGCTTTTTCAGTTAGCCCAGTCTTAATTGGTTGAGGTCGCATTTTTACGCTGTAGATGTGGTGTGGGTAAGGAGCCATGTTTTAGTGGACGTTGTGGTGTCGGCACATATAAACAAATAGGCCAGTGTGGTGCCTGAATGCGAGAAGGATCAGCGGGTAAAAATGAGAGACCAAGTCGAAGTATGAGGGTCAACAACCCGAAAGTTCCAAAATCAGAGGGCGGTGAAGGCTCAAAAAAGCTGTGACATGCATTATCACTAGGTAAGTGTCCGTATTTGACGTTGTGGGGCCCCAGCGCATACGCCTGACTGCCAGCTCGCAGCCAATCAGTGAAGGGCGCAACGTTGGTTGTTATTTAGCTCTGGCCATGCTGGTGTCAAGTATATCCGAGCTCCAGCGATGTATTTACAGTGAACGTAAAGCAACACGAGCAAGCCACCGCGCCGGCGGCCACAGAAGAGGATTGTCACGATCTGACAACAGTCGACTGAAATACATTGCAGCTGCTGCTATCGATGACCAGGCCTATGCGTGAGCGGGTTTGACAGTCACCTTAACAAATTGCGAGAACCGCTGATGATTACTGTGACCTGTCGATAGTGTTGGTCGTAGGGATACCACATGCATTTGGTGAACGTCCACGCTCAACGTGAAATGGTCTGTACCTACCCGTACATTGGATTCTCTGAATGCAGCATGTCTGTCTGTCCTTGACGCAAACCCAAGAGTGAATTGATTATCCAGGCGCAATCTGTCCCTAGCGGCCAGGCGTTGGGTGGAGCGTATGCACTGGTGATGGTAGCGTCTTGATGGGAATAGAAAGCCTGCTGTCGTTGATTTCACGTGAAAGGAAAAAACAGTTTCCTGTCTACGTAAATCCTGACAACCAAGACGACTACAGTCAACTCAACTATCTCGACCTGCGATAGTTCCCTTCCAGTTTGTTGGAAGCCCGTGTGCGATACTCACCTCCATTGCAGAGGACAGAGATGACGGACACCCCTAAATTATGCGGTCATCATCAATACGTGTTTTGACCAAGATTGTCTCACTTAGACCCTGCTCGCATAAATGGATGACTAGGCCTCTCAATATACTGATTTCAATTTTGCCTTTAAGCTCATCAGTACATAGTGGCTACAGTCAGAGGATATGTCTGGTCAGGCGCACTTTTGGATTTCTGAATGAAGGCAATTCCCTTCAGTTAGGCAGTTCAATGAAGGACAATACCACTTACATTGACGTGTGAATCAAGATTAGGGATGGTATTTTGTTCGATTAGCAGTCGTGCCCTTCTTAATTTCCTCCAAAATTAATGTGCGAACTTAGAGTAAATGTTTCGGAACAAAGCACTGTAGGCTCGAGATGGGTTGACTGCTAAACTGGCAGAAACAAGATTCCTAAATTGCTCGTTGAGGATCAGAATCTGTGCACAAAATGGAATCCGATTCGTCCGGAAAGAGCAGTGTAGGTGGTCAGCAATTTGGATTATTTCGCCGGACACTAACCCCGCGATAAACATGCTTCGTCAAGTGCACGTTATCCGCCACAGTATTAGTGGTTGAGTGGGCGTCACATCCGAATGTTACATATTTGATCCGGGGCAAAATTGTCGTGAAATTAACAATGAGTTCAAGCATTGCTTGAAACCATACATTTTTTCGTTTTATGTAGCAACTACGGAGCACGTTGAAGTGTCACACGGCTTAAAGAGACAGCCCCAGTAGGAAGATATGACTGATCTCTATGACAACAACCTATTCACAGCTTAATCTGTTTCACACTCACCCAGTCCTGATCTTATCAAGGATCTTCATCCAAGAAATGGGTTGCGCGGTCCACAACCCATTTGAAATATAAAGGAAAAAGAGATCGGCCTCCTTCGGCAGTCCTTTATGCGGTTTGATTACGAATCTTCGGGACCTCATGCATAATTTGCTGCCTGGTGTGATACGCTCACGCCGGTGATACTAGGCCACGAAGAGGAATGCACAAGTAGCGCCGTCACCTCTACCCCTTATCAAACCACCGAAATGATCGCATAGGGACTTGGGTACAGCAGTCGAGCACGCAGACTGCATTATCTGCATGCGCAGCGTGCTTGAAAGCACTGTTTGACAACGGCAATCAAATCCCAAGCTTCACTGCTACAGCCCATGTATCAGCAAAGCAGATAATTATTCTAGCTTCACAGGTGCATTTAAAACCACCCAGGAAGACACGACCTGAAATTTGGTATTTCGACTGAATTAAACAAACGTAAATGGCGGATGTCAGACCGAAATCCTTCTCTAAAGGGCAAGCCACTACTAGCAGACCAGTCCGGGCGCCCAAATCGGGTTTTGGGCCACTGACAGCATTCTTTTAGGAAGACCCTCCTTTGCCAACGTTCAAATGAAGCCTTTGCCGACCACAATCACACCACAGACAACCTGTAGTATCAGTATAGAAAGGTGCGCAAGTGGCGATGGATGGATGCTTTCGCACATATCGAAATGCTGTCAGAAGTGCATTGCAGATGGGCATGGAAAAATAGCAGCTATCATTTTCGGCTCAAGCACGTGCACACGGAGCCGAAATCCGGTAGGGTACTTACAGCTGAAAGCACCAGGAAATAAGTAGGGTCTGGTGTTGTTTAAACCGACCCATCGTCCAGGTTAATGGAACGAATAACTTTATGCAAGACAACAAGCACAGATCGTCGTGAAGTTTATTCGAGAAAAACATAAAAAGACGACATAAAAGAGCCTGCTACACGATTTTTTGGACACTCGTTGAGTCAAGGCTTCGATTCAACCTATGAAAATGAAAGGAAGAATATTACTCTCACGGAAGTAGCGTTTTGTTATGTCAAAGGTTACATGATATGATAGTCACTCTTCAAGCCACTCCTAATCGCGGCGAAACTACATAATATACATGGCGACGTAAGTGACAAGCAAAGTGAGCAGACTTACGATACTGCGACGGGCCTTTGCGCTCGTAACTTCTTTCACGGAAATGCGATGGGGGACGACTATCGTAGCCTCGAGACGGTACATAGCCAGGCGGTGGGGGCGGGGGAGGCGCATCATAATACGGCGCAGACCAACGATCAGATCCAGAGGGGTAGGGTGCAGAGCCCTGATCCCAATAGTTGGCATCATAGTCATTTCTTGGTCCACGTATAGGTGAAGCCTAACAACTGTCAGATATAATTTGACGTGTGCCTACCTCGAGCGTTTCCATGATGCCTCCCACACAGCTGGCTACGCCTTCTGGCTCACCAATAAGCTGTACCACACGATCAGTCGAACATGGAGCCAGTTCCTGGTAGATCTTGATCAGATGCATATTGTTATCCTATAGAAATGGTCATGAAATCATCAAACTTACGTTTTTTAGTTCTTTTATTCTGTCTCCCTTCTTGCCAATGACAGAACCCACTTGGCTCTGATGAATAAGAATTCGAAGATCGATTAGCTTCTCGGGATCAACATTCTGTTCTTGGCCATCTTCGTCTCTGCCATTGAAGAGACGCTGGTCTGAATCCTTTGCACTTAGGACATCCTGTATACAAGCGGTCAAGCAGGAAAACATTTCAAATTACCATGAATTGTGGCGCCAGATCCTTCAGGCACCCACATATTGAAGAAATCTCCCCCTTCCAAATAAAATACTCTGAAAGGAATAAAAATAGTGTAGTACGGGTGGATTAAATTTTAACAACCGACAGCTAGACATTAAAACGAGGAAAATGAATCGAGACTAGTCATTCCCTACCGTTCTGGACCTCTGCTGTCAGGGATGTGGAGCCGAACTGAATACTGCAAGTGACCGAGTGCACACATTTGAGCAAGTACCGAAAATCGATTCAAATGGGGTGACCACCGGTAACGACAAACAGTAAGAGGCAATGACGTAATGTGACCGCAAATTTCACCGTGGGTTAACCAATAATGGCACATTGCAATGAGTTCGGACGTCGGGACCGGGTTTCAACATGGGCGTCAACGGGTGATATTGGACAACGATGAGAGGGGTGACATTTCATCAGGTGGATGGTCACGAGTGAATTCACGATCATGAAATAAAAAATAAAAGGCGTTTTAGAAATTTTCAGCTGCTTCTATGC
Source organism: Schistocephalus solidus (assembly GCA_017591395.1). Classification (NCBI taxonomy): domain Eukaryota; kingdom Metazoa; phylum Platyhelminthes; class Cestoda; order Diphyllobothriidea; family Diphyllobothriidae; genus Schistocephalus; species Schistocephalus solidus. The sequence continues at coordinate 3,839 of WEDG01006182.1, read as the reverse complement.
GAAAGTTAGACAAACTACTGGGTAGGCCCTACCTGGCTGCGAAGCTTTTTGATTGTCTCTCCGCCTTTCCCTATAATGGGTCCCGCAGCCCGACTCGGGATTAAGACGCGAAGGCATGAACCTGAGGTATCACTCCGTCGAAATTTGGATGAGGGTCCGTCGGATGATCCATTTTCACGTTTCATGACGCGAAAATCGGCTGCTCGAAATAATTAAACATCATTATATGGATAAAGCATAATTTATCAACAAAATTATGACGCTTTTGAACTATTGGAAGGTACTTGAAACTCGATTAACAAGGTACATTTAAACTAAAGGCAGAGATTGACGAGATATGCTCGCAATGTAATGCTAGAGCATAGTCACCGATAGGAGTGATCATGTTCGATATGCTTGGTTTTAAATCGGCTGAATTTGTAAGAGATAGCGAAACCACATAGAAGACGCAATATCACTTCAAAATTTCCGCGACGGAAGTATAAAACTAACCAAAACCTGTAAATTTGATGTGCGCCATTGCTTTTTGAACTAACATGCAATTGGCGTTATTAAATTACGTAGCAAATCGCAAATAAGGGTTGTCTATAGTATTATCAGCAGAGCTGCTTCTTCGATGGATTTAGTCCTCTAGCTACAGCACTAGCTGCACTGGAACTCATGTTAGCAGGCAACGAGCTTATCATAGTTTCAGGAAGCAACATATATTGAATGCCTGCCCGGACGTGAGCGGATATACGGCAAATGCGACAAATGTCGACGGCATTCATTGCATACTCGAGAGCCTTAAGGCTCCCTAGAAGGATGTTATCGTACGCCGGTTAAGCGATTTGATACAAACTAGTCAGTACAAAAAACTGCATGTGCATAATGCACACTGAAAAAGGTAGGCCTGGGATCCATGTTCTGTAACATATATTAAAGTGTAGCTTCCGAGGATATGAGAAGCAGTTTCATTAGTTGCACAGTACACAAAAAGCAAAACAAGAACTGTACTTAATAAAATAAAAATCAAACGGTAAACCAGGATGAGCTAAAAATACAGTGGCCAACCATCAACAAAGACAAGAGCAGCATGGCAGCGCCTACCTGGGAAAACGAAATTGTGAGAATATTCAATGAACTTAAACAAACGTCTACCGTTCTCGTAAAAACGGCAAATGTAAGGTGTTAATTTCATAGCTCCAAGAACGAAACTCCCGGCCACATGAATAATCAAAATTTATTTTCTAGGCATGTTAACGGAACAAAAATAACTAAATATTAGGGTGTGGGGCAGAAAGAAGACGAAGATCATTATAATACCTGTGCCAAAGATTTAATTCAATTCAATTTATTTATGGAAATAGGCATGGTCATTGAGTACCCTATTTGTAACGTAAAATTAAGAGCGGCGTACAGGGAAACCATTTGGTTTGTAAAAGTTCAAAGTCGATCTTAAAATAGGACTAGTGGTGCATGTGTCTCGAGGGTAAAGTTAAATTCATCATCGCTCCGGCTCCTTTTGTAAAAGAAAATTTCAAGGTTCCTTTTAAAGCTTTTCAGCGTTTGTGACATCGCAACGTCTACAGTGAGGACATTCCATGGTTTGAACACTCTGACAGAGAAGGAGAACTTGCGCACATCCAGTCTCGCCTGCGGGACGCGCAGTTTCAATGTTTGACCTCGGAGATGGGTTGTGGCAGCAAATTCAAAGAATTCAAAGAATTCCAGGCAACAATCCTATCCCTTCACGACGCGGAATGTCTGCAGGAGATCACCACGCATTTGCTTATAACCAAAGGGGCAGATTAAGATTCGTGTAGTGGGTTGGATATGACAAGGAGCTTTGACTCCTAACAATTTTGGTGCTCTTCCCTTTAATATTTTGAGGCACTTCTGATCTTGAGCTGTCCAGAGTCTCCAAGCTTGTACAGCATATTCCAAATGCGGCTTAACAAATGTTCCAAAAAGCTTGGTGAACAGATCTTCAACGAAATCCAAAAAGGCTCGGCTGATGGCATGCAACACAGCCATTGCGCTCCTCGCCACTTTCGAGCAGTGAGAGGATGGATTTCAGGTGGTGGTCGTCAGAAAACCATGGTCCTAAGGGGGTTTCCACGTTTTGTAAGGCTTAACTGTTGCGAAAATAGCTTCATCTGTCAGCATATCTGGATGGGTTGCCTACGCGAAGCGTTATACACTTATGCACGTTGAACCACGTAAGCCAATGATTCGACCACTCCTCTAACCGAGTTAATTTGATCTGAAGTTTATCTTCGTCCTCAGTTCTCTGATTTACATTCCATATTTTCATGCCGTTGGCAAACATTGCCTTTTTAGACATTTATTTATTTAGAATTTATATTTGGTTAGCACCGGCAAGGCACTGCCTAAACAAACATTAGTAACGAAATAAAGTTATGACAACGTGTACAGATAAAATGTACAAAGACTTAAAAATTTAGACAGAAATTGTCCTGCTAGGTCAAAAGTTAGCGATTTTTTGAAATTAATGGTAAACTAGACAAAAAAGGCAGTGAAAAAACTCCTTAGTTAAAACTGGAGGCAGAGTTCAATTGGCCTTAATTTTCGAATAGAAGGTAGGATAAAAAACTGCTTAGGAAGATAAGGTCAGATGGTAGAGTAGGGCAAAAACTACAGTAGCATTTCAGAATGAGATAATGAAACGTCGAGATAATGCGTTCTTGATCACTTGGACGTATGAAACAAAATCTCACGAAAATGCGTCAATGAACTTAAGTGCTCAGCATCCTAGGATCCAGAATCGAATTCGGATGATGGTAAGTATCCAAAGAAACGGCTGAATATTAGACTGTAGGCCACCAAATGTATACTTCCGAATGACTTCATCGCTGGATGACTGGTTATATATGGAGATATCATGGTTCCAGGGCGACACGAGGTAGCGAAAATATAGTTTAAAGAGGGCCACTTAAATTCCGATGGTCATTTCTCCGAGTCCTGGGGAAAGCAACTTGGAAAAGATGAAAAAAATAAAAGCTTAATAGAATCATTGTTAAGATAAATGTGCAGTCTTCGCTTGAATGCAGATAGACTAGTTAACGTCCTTATTTCAATGGCAAGTTTTTCCAACGAAAACTATACCTAGAAACAAAGAAGAGAGCGTTTACCCGTGGAGGATGCAGGGGAGGTATAATTAGTGCATAATTTATTAGGTTATAAGGAAGACTAGCGGGGGTAATGACAGAAAGCTTGGGGAGAGTTGAGCTATTATTTAGTCGGAAAAGGAGAAAAAAGCCTGCTTCCAGTCTCTTGACCCAAAAAAATTTAGCTTCTTTAGCTGGCATCTTGTTGAGTAGGAAGTAGTTGAAAAATTCGGATAAAGGAGTTTTTTGTGAAATGTCTTTGGACATTTTCCATTTTTGACCGGCTAGATTCGTCCATCAAACCGAAGAAAGGACAGCAAAATCCAAGAATGGAAAGCAAAAACATACCATAAAGTCTTCATTTAATTTTAGGAAGATAGCAATTATAAGAAATAAAGCCGCAAATCTGAGAAACTTTGACCGTATGCTATTGGCATGAGGCAAATGATCTAATTTATTGGTGCAGCTTAAGCCCAAGTCTTTGATGGAGGAGCATTCAATCATAGGGAAATATTTAAAAATAAGAAGTTTTGGTAGACTTACAGGCCAAAAACTCATGTAGCGACACTTAATAGGTGAGAACTCCATTAGCCATGTGGAGCTCTACGCCGAAAGAGTGCCAAGTCCTAATGAATTTGTTCTAGGCATCGTTCGGCCGTAGAGTTACAGAAGGAATACACGCATCTGAGGTCATCAGCATAAATAAAAGATTGAAAATGTTTAAATATC
>WEDG01006177.1:0-73792 GCA_017591395.1 Schistocephalus solidus | reverse complement strand
ATGAACCTTATATTCCATCACATTTGGACAAAGATCTGGTAAGGCATTTTTGAATGCCTTCTTATTTCTTCCGGCCATCTTAGGGCATTATACCACAGAAAATTGAGCAATAATCCAGGACATTAAATACGTTAATTTTTAAAAAGATGTGTCTTTGGAGTATTTGAGGTGAGATTTGTAAATATGAATCCGCAAAATGAGTGGTTTTTGGTGATATTCGTATTTGTATGGCCCAGTACTAATTAATTTATGGAAAGTGATTCTTTTATTTCGTAACCAACAAAAATTATGAGTGGCAGTTTTTGTGGCCCAAAGATCATTAGATTGCAATTGGTCGGTGATAATGGTATTAACCATTGTTTACTCCAGTCAATAAGCTTATTGAGATCCGCTGCGATGGAGGTGTGCATATTAGTCACTGCCCACTCATTATACGCATATGTGAGTTTTAGATCGTCTGCATATAGAAGTGTTTTTGAAATGGTCGATAGGTCGTGAATATATATGAGAAAGAGAAGGGGACCTAAGATGGTGCCTTGTAGCACTCCACTATTAATAGGAGATGGGTTTGAGACAACGTTTCGAATCTGTCCTACTTGATGTCAGTTTTGGAGATAAGATGTGAGAAAGTCAAGAAGGGTGAAGCCATATTCAATAGCTTATTAAGTTCCTTATAAGCCTTATTTAGGGGACTATTTCGAAGCCACTTTTGAGATCAAAGTATACTGTGACTACCTAATTTTATTCATCTTTGATACTGGAAATACCTTCCAGAAAAGTGAGAAGGCAGGACTTACAGGACTTCTTAGTTAAGAAGGCATGTTGGGAGGGAGGAACGAGGTTGGTGTTTGTCAAGTAACTTTAATATTTGATTGTAAACTACTTTTTCTAAAATTTTGGCGATTTTCGTTGTTATTGGTACAACACGATGGATTTCTATATTAGATCGGTTACCGTTTTTATGGATTGGTGCAATGTTGTAATATTTCTATCTATCTCGAAAAAATGCATTTGCTTGAAGTTACGTGAATAGTTAAGCTAGGAGTATTGGGGGCATAAATCATAGGATTAATTATAATTCAGTATAATTCAGTTTATATTAGGGAGATTGGCAGAGCTTTTGAAAAACCTTTTTACAGATAGACACTAGCAAAATATTAAAATGTTACATGGCAATAGTAATTTGAGTATATCGGTCATTGCTGTCGACTCAATATATGTCCCTCAAGTAAAAATTGATCAAGGCTTCTTTTAAACATTTCAACACTTTCAGCCTAAACAACCGAAGTTGGCAGTTTGTTTCATTCTTCAATCATCCGTTGGGTAAAGAAAATTGACCACACTTCAAGTTAAGGTTGGTTTCTCTTCAGTTTGTATTGGTTAACTCGGAGACTTGTCATGTTTGCCAATTGAAAAAGTTGGCCATCTGAAGAGCACACTCAACTCATCTGACCAGTTTGAAGACCAAGATCATATCCTCTCTTTTTTGCCTATAAGAGAGAGGAAACATTTAAAGTCTTTCTAGTCCACCCTCATATGGTAGGCATTTCAATCCGCTGACTGGTTTCGTTACCCTCCGTTCAACTTTCTCCAACAGAACGTAGTCATGTTTCACCCAGGGGCGCCACGCTTGAACGCAATATTCAAACACCAGCCGTATAATGTTCCAAACACGCGCCCACAAAGCTCTCCGTCATAATTTACGAAGGATCTCCTGATTGCTCCTAAGATACACATAGCTTTCTTTGCTATATTCGCACAGTGAGACGATGGTTTGAGAGTGGGCGTTATCCATATACCCAAGTCCTTAGGAATATTTACCTCCTGGAGTTGGTGACCACTGATGAAGTACTGATATTTAAGCCTTATAATCCTTCTGTTACTAGACCGCAGGCAAATTATTTGGAATTTGTTAAAATTAAGGTTCAGCAGCCACTCATCACACAATCTTTGCAAGCGATCTTAGTTTTATTGTAATTGCGCGCATCCTCTGGTTTTTCAATCGAATTCCATAACTTCAGATCGTCAGTGAACATTATCTTCTCGCATGTTAGACAATCAAGGCAGTCATTCACGTATATCAGAATCAAAATAGGACCCAGAACGCTACCCTGCGGAACTCCACTGTGAACGGTTTCCCAGTGAGACTTAGCGTCTCCAATACAAACACGCTGGCACCTGCCTGTGAGAAAGTCAGCCAACCATTTGAGTAGGTTGCCAGTTACACACATTTGACGCAGCTTAATGATCAGACGTCTAATTGGAACCCTTTAAAAGGCTTTGCTTAAGTCAATGTAGACCGCATCGAATGACAAACCCATTTCTAATGATTTTGTCAAACTTTCCATGGATGTGAGCAGGCTTGTGAGGTAGTATCGACCACTTCGAAATCCATGTCGATGTGAACTTTATAAGTTATTCTCTTCAATATGCCTCATAAGTTCGCTTTTATTATCTTCTCCATCATTTTGCAACAGATACTTGTGAGGCTGCGTGGTAGGAAACTGTTTGGTGATGTCCTCTCTCCTCCTTTATAGATGGGGGTTATGTTGGCTTCTTTCACTCGGTAGGCAGAGCCCTGCCTCCATTGAACTTTCAAATATCTTGGAGAGCGGAGACGCCAGCTGGTCAGCGAATTCATTGAGAACTTTTGCCGATAAACCGTCTGGGCCGGATGATTATGTGGGCTGCAGCTGTTTAAGAGTTTTTATTACAGTGTCCATATGGAACGACACCATGCTTATTTTGTTTGTTGATATGGCAGTACTGCATTATTCTTCCTCGTCAAAAGGTGGTTCCTCTGTTTACACGGATATAAAGAAATTGGATAAGAGGCTGGTCTTATCAGAGTTATCAGTTAACCTGTTTCCCTGATAGTCTTTTAGACAAGGAACGGAGTCTCGATTTCGTTTTGCCTTATATACGTAACCAATAAACCTTTTCGAATTTCTTGGTATGTCTTTGACTATTTCTGACTCAAAGGCTGATCTTTATTTTCTCAGAAGATTCCAACACCGATTTACTGTTTCTTAAAAGCGCAAAAATGTTTGGGTTGTTGATATCTGGCATATGTTCTCCACAGTCTTATTTTCTTCTTCAGATTTCTTTTTAATTTCGATGTCGCCCACTCGGGTCGGGAGACGCACGATCGCCTTTTACGTCGACAGTATTTCTCTACAACGGCTGAATAAAGTTACTAATGAAGAACCGGGCATCGTTTGGGTCAGGAACATGTGCAGGGCTCCAGTCTTTCCCATTTCATTTTGGGATAATCCCCTTTCCATACATTTCTCTCCCTAACTGCATGACGTTTGGGTACAGAAAAATGACTGTACTCCCAAGCAAGAACAAAATGATCACTTCATTCAACGGGCTCGTAAGTACTTAATGCAAGGATGCAATTGTCGTCTCTACTAATGATTAGATCCAAATAGCTTGACTGCTGCCCATTTCGGAACCGCGTCTCCATTGTGACATGTTGGGTAAGAAACTAGTCAGTTACCAACTGAAGTAATTTCTGTTCGAATGAATTTTCCAATCGCGAGCAGTACATTGATACCCAATAGATATCGGGAGCGTTGAAATCTAGTAGTATTACTAAGTGTTTGCTACGGCAGATTTGCTTACTCTCTGTGATGAGTGCTTCGTTCGTGTCCGTTCGTTGACCTGGGGGTCGATTTACCACGGCAATATGGAGGTCTAGTTGGTTTGGGACTTTCATAGAGGTATTTTGACGGTCCCATAGGAGGGAGACTTGGGTAGTTTCCGGATGGCTGTTTTTACTGTTTCTTCCCTTAAATCGATCTCACTAATGGTAGAGTTGGTTAGTTCGGTTGGTTGTTGGAAAGGTTCATCTTCAATTCTACAGTTGGCAGAAAAGCACTTATTGAATAGATTAACGATTTTGTTGTCATTTATTATTATTTGTCCTTCCTTGATCATAATTCGAGGCTCTGATTTACGGTGCTTTTTCATTTTCTTTTGAAGAATTTGGGCTTTTTGTCTTGGGGATTCAAGCACAAGATGTGCTGCAGCTTCCATCCTTTTGGTTTCCATTTTGGTAGTTAGGTCTTGGATTTCTCTAATTCATCGCAGTAGGAGTGCTGTAGTTGTTTTTTAGTTTTCTAAGTCACTTTGAGAGAAAACTTTGTATTTTTGGCTGTCAAGGAGGGAAGCGTTTTTCTACTAAGGTAAAGTATATAAGGTTAATTGCTTCTTTTGAGGATGTTGTTAGAACGTATGGACTCCAGTCTAGTGATCTGATATAGCTGTTCATTGAGTACTGGTCAAGTTTTCGAGGATTTATTTGACTGATAGTAGAATCGTGTGCTAGTTATATGTTTAGCGGGAGCTTGGTTATTATTGTTAGGTGATCACTAGCAGACGTTATGCTGTCACAATGCGTACATATAGGCCAAATATCATTGTTGAGAAAAATGTCGAGTATGCTGTTTCCTCGAGTAGGTTTATCGGCTATTTGAGTCCAGTTGTGGAATACAATGAATGTTAACAGTGCGTACTGTTAAATTGGGGCTGATTTCTCGATCCGGTTACTTTCTGGGTGGTGTAAGTCACCTGTAACTATCTTATATCCCCTGTTAATGTTTGATATATTGTTCATTTAATGGTTAGGGCCAGTATCGTCATAACTTTATTCAGGGGGAGAGTAGAGACATCCGATTAGTATATTTTTGTGGTTCTAAGATTGCATTGTGACAAAACAAACTTCTCCAGTGGAAGACTCATTTGGAATATGAAGAGCACTTTGTTCAAGTGCAGTTTTGAATTAGATCAAATATCCCATACCTCGGTTATTTAGGCCTGCTGCCTATAGAAGGTGTATTTTACGATAAACAGTGACTCATTAGATAAAAATCTATTTTCCCCTGTTTCAATGATGCAAAAGATATCCGGGTTAAAAATTTCCATAAGGGTTTTCAGTTGAAACATTTTATGAACTCTCGATATTGCATTGATTAGAGCTATGCATAATTTAATGATATTTTTCCATCCCTTCTCTGAAAAATACTTAATCTAGCCCTGGAATATGAAAACTTTCTCATTGTGTGGAAGGAATTGCACATTCTACCTTTCCCCAAACACGGCCAATCTATGTCATTTGATGACGTTCGTCCAATCAACAGACTTTCCACAAGTTCGAAAATCTTTGAAACCTTCATGGAATATAAGACAGTGTATCACTTAACCGAGAATAAGCTATCGAGTGAAGCCCAGCATGCATTTCTCAAAACAAGGTCTTGTACTACTGGTCAGCTCTTTTTCTTTGATCATGTTCTGCCAATGGTTCTGTACTGTACATAGTCTGTTTCGATTTTACCGAGGCTTTACATCTTGTTGACCATGCTCTACTTCTGCTGAAACTTTCGTCTTTCGGTATATGTGGTAAACTTCTGAACTTTTTATCTTCTTATGGGTTCTCGCACACATTATGCTAAGATCTCCAATGTTATCTTCAACCCTGTACGACTCAGGTGTAGAGTTTTTCATGGTATTTTGCTTGGCCTGCCCTTATTTTTTCTTATTGTCAGTGAAGTACCAGGTCTTATTCGGAATTGTAGGCCTTTTATTTATGCTGACGATTTAAAAGTTGTCTATCGATAAAAACCGGCAGCTCGCAACGTCGTGCTCGAACTCTTAAAAACAATCGTAAGGCCTTTGGTCCAGTAGTGCTGCAAGTGACGCTTTTCCCTTTCTTGGCACAAATGATCCGTTATGGTTTTGGGTGACGACCATCAGCATCAACTAAGTGCAAATGGTCACGACCTAAATATTCCTGTAGTGTTTAAGGATCTGAGCGTATCATTTTTCAATGGTCTTAATCTTACAGAGCATTGCGCAATGATTGTCTCCAAAACATGCAGAACTACCGAGTTTTTCCTCAAAAATTGTAAAACTATCGATATTAGGCTCCGACTTTATAAAATGTACGTTAGATATGGCCGGGAATACCACTCCTTTCTATTAAGCCTTCTCTGCGCTAATGAACAGAAGAAATTATAATCGATCCAGCATTTTTTACTAAAAGAGTTTTATCATCGGAGCACCATAATATGAACTACCAATAACGTTTTGGGCTTATAAAAATTGATCCCTTATGATTTTGCCGTTTACCGAAGGGACTCTTTTTACTTTCTAAGCATCTAACTATTCACACATTTAATCCCCTTACCACTGTGAGGCCGCTTGACCAATCTTGACACGGCAAACAGCTAAATGTCTTTGTTCTTCCACAAGCACGCACGGCTACGTATCATTAATTATTTCGGTAAACACCCTAGCAATATAGAATAAAAGTACCCAACTATATTGAAGTCCTGCGAAAAGGATTCTCTGTTTAAGAGAGCTATCAATAGTTTTTCTGTATTAAGAAAACCCTCCAGGAATTGTGGGTGCCGACACGTTAGAATCTTTCTTCCGGCTCTATGGGGTCCGTGGCATCTGAACTTAATCCCAGATCCTACCTTGAAAGCGATGGTTCGGTCTCTGCAACCCGCAATCCCAGAGTTCTTCAGCAGATGCACCCTTGCCTGGCGCATAATCCCAGTTCCTTAAGACGACGGATAGACTGTAAACACACTACACTTGCGCTTGTCCTTCCCCGTTCTGAACTGCTATCATCCCAGGGCAGCAGTTTTTGTTCCTGAATAACAAAAAATGTTATAAAAACCCTAATAACCATATTCTCTGAGGAGTTTTTTTCTGACAAGCCTGATCCCCACTGCATATTTCTACTGAGATTGCCTATAAGCCGGTATTAAACACTATTATTATTATTATTATAAATTTAAGCACCGACCTTTTTAACGCGTGTTTTCGAGAAGAAATCTTCAAAAGGGACCGGTGCACAAAAAAATGATCTACCAATAGCATATTCAAACCTACTGATGTTGTCCGTGTAACCGTTTAAGGAGTCCAGTTCTTCCAAATGTGTGCTTCATCTTTTCCGCTCAGATTGCTCTATGACCCCGAGGAAGGACCATCGGCGATTTAGAAGTTTCCGTGCATCATCTCTCCCACGAACTAAGATGTCTCCCGCACCCCTCACTCGGTCCAATCATCGTCAAATACTTAGATCATATTTGTGGGCATGTTTTAAGCCACTTGTGTTTCGTTTGCCGATAACCATTATCAGAATTCTACTCTGGTTACCAAGATGACCAGGCCTCACCTTCATTGTCGATTCTCATGTGATCTAGCACCCATGAGTGCCCGTTATTGACTCCTACGTACTCAATAGCTCGATTTACTTGTGTCTTTTCATCCTACACATATAAGCAACTTACAATTCCCCTTCATATCCTTTTGCGGAGCAGTTCTTTTCTCCTGAACCTTTTTTTGAAAGTGGGGGTACCTCGATTCTTTTATTCACTTTCCTTGTGCGAGTTTTTCACTGTCATGTTCTGCTTTGACAATATTTTACTAAAATGGTTAATTTTTATTTTAAAGCATAAATGTTTGACGGATGTGAAAAATAATGTCTGCTTTTAACAACACTATTTCCAAATTATAAATTTTGCTGTATATTTGACCGTTCACACAAAGTATCAATGTGCATATTTTCATTATTTAACCTAAGCCCTCGCGTTGTTTAGATAATGCCCTTGGGGCGCTTAAAATAAAACATTTATCCCTTGAGTATATTTTATTTTTTGAAGAGTTACAGGCAGTGTCCTTGATGACCCTATTAATGATAGTAACTGTTACATATTTGCAGTCAGGTTAAAGTCGTAGACATTAACAATGTTATTCAGTGAAAAAAGACCTCAGTTAATAAAGAATGTTTGCTGTTCAATGTGAAAGAGTATGAGAGGAGAGTAGAGCCAGAAAGCTTTTTCAAACTGGCTGTATCTAGTCATGTTATGAGAGTCATCTTTTGTCAAATATTATACCATCAAGCCTTCTTTTAAGAGCAGGGATGTTGGCGATAACCGCCTCGCTTGGGAATCAGTTAAGAGATCTACCACTTGTTGGCTGATGAAAACATTTCGGAGGCCAATTTATATGCATTCGAATCAGATAATCGAAAGATGTTCACGCAGTTGAGTTGTGCAGGTAAACTCCGGTTTTGGTGAAGAAACTTGACCATGGATAATCCGGAATGTACAGAGCAGGCTAAACCGTAAGTGCCTATAAGACGGGAAAATAAATCCGGCTTTTCAGCCTATTACGTTACAGTTAATGCTTAAGACCATCGACCATATTTGTTGCCATCCTTTGCACCTGTCCTATTTGGTCAGTATTTTTCTTCATCCACAGTGTCCATGCCTGCATTTTATAATTTAATCGGAGGTCTCACGAAGACGCCAAAGATTTGTCTGTGGAGTTCATGAGAAAATATTTTAAACACATGTCTGATCCAGTGCAACGTACTCGTTGCCTTTTGGACCGCCTTCTGGACCGACCTCTTATACTGTTCTGACGACATCAAGTTCGCCATTGTCCACAAGCGCCGATCTTTCTGCTTTTTCTCATCAATGGGTAGTGTCATTAACAGGATACTGGTGTTTCACACATAATTTTTGACCTGTGCGAATGTGTAGGACGAAACATTAGTGAACCCAATTATTTGCTGTTAGAAGACGTTGACACATAGAGTCTGTTTTCCCTGACTGACTCCAAGTGGTACTAGCACGCCACCCCCACGCCCTGAAAACGGTCACACACATTCCGCATATTTAACGAACAGACAACGCTCACAGCAAATCCATCCCCTTCTCTTTTCGCTCCTCGCTTCAACGTCCTCAACACGCCGAATTCGCCATGCAGATGGCGTCAGAACGATGACCGTCATAATCGACCGTCATAATCCGACGATATCCACCGTATGCGACCGTCATAATCGACCGTCATAATCCGACCGTCATAATCCGACCGTCATAATCCGACGATATCCACCGTATGCTCTACAGCATGGTGGTGTAGGGATGGTCACTTGTACGCAAATTTGTTTTAAGTGATAGTAGACTTGCATTGGATCTAACACACTCTTTCTCTCTCCTTATACGCCTGTCCTCGGTGTCAAGACATAGTCAAGAAAACCAAAGGCAGGGTCAGGTGCAGATGAAGCATCTCTCTTGGGGTGAGAGAACGGGGTGTGGCATGCGTCCGTATGTACACATGCCCATGTTTGGCACACTCCCCCATATTCGGCAATTGTTATGTAACATCTTTCCAAATAACACCGGTCATAACCTGAGTTGGCCTCCGTGTTTGTTTAGCGCACATACCACGTGGCCAATTTAGGGGCACACATACAGACACACTCGGGACATCACAGCAGTCACAGCAGTGATATGCATATGCAACCAATCGTTAAAGCTAAGCAGCTTGATCTCTCTGCTTTACAAAATTGTAATGATTTTATGTTAAAGTTTGGATCAGTTCTCTCTATACTGGGGAACTTATTCGACGGTGATATCTCCGATCTTCCCTCTCAGGAATGTCAGCGTCTGGATTCTCTCGTTCATTTGGTTGCCAGTGAAACATCAGACCGACAGAAACGAAATTATAATTTTCTTTTAAAAAATGTTTCCCGGGACAGACGACCCATTGACGTTGCCGTAGACTTCCTGTACTCGTGCGGTTTCAACTACAAAAAAGCGGAAGCCAAACGCCTCTCTTCACGTAGCACAAATCCACTTATATTAGTCACCATTTTTCACCAATCGAGGTGGATTCAATTTTCGCACAACGAGGTCGCATTTCTCGTTATCTAGAGGTTGCAAAATGTTTCCTTTGTCGGGATCTTACACCGATGGAGCGAAGGAATGTGTCTCCCCTCTTGCATAGGTCTTTGGCCTCTCAATCCATTATCCATAAGTCTGGTCATGGCTATGCAAGCCATAACGAGACGGTTCAGCAATCTCCTATAGTGCCCAGTTCAAAAACCTCCTTAACTTCAACTCCCGCTCTTCTTTCAACGAATCCATTAACGCCTTCTTCCTCGCGAATAGGAATTTCCAACGCAATAGCTATCAGCCATGTCGTAAGCCCACCTCTAATGTCAGTTACTCCGTCTAAAGTGCCAATACCAACTGCTTCTCAGTTTCAACGTAGTTTTCCTTGTATTCCTACTGTTGACTTAGTCAACAAAACTGGGTCAAGTCCACCTCATTCCCATTGCACGCTATCCACTCCCATCTCCGCTGTCCAATCTATTAAACTTATCAATAACCTGGGCAAGTCAAACTACGCTCTAAATTTAAGTCCCAAAAAGAAAAACAGTATTAAAGTTGGGAAACCTCCTAACCCCCCAGCATCTACCATACATACCCAAAATTTCCTTAGCAACAATCCCGATCAATCAACTTCTCAGGCTCCCCCATTAATTAACGCTACCCCTTACGGTAACAGTTTTCCAAAACCATTTGTTCCATTTTCAAATCTTATTCTCCCCCATATTATTCCAATATTCCTCAAAATCCTATTTTAAGGCCTCCTATTTTCGCTAACGCAGAAAATAGCCTTCCTCTCAATGGATACCACCCAAATATGTTTCTCTACAATAATCCTAATTTAATTAGCTGTAACAGCTTAGCTAATTGAAGACAGCAGCAATTTTACTTTCCGTCCGCACTTTCCTCTCTTAAGTTTTCTTCCCCACCACCAAGTCTTCCTTTTTTATAAGTAACGATAACCCTAGTTTGGATACTCGAACTACACTAGATGTCATATTACTTAATGCTAGATCTGTTTTAAATAAGATGGCCCAACTGAGAGCCATTGCTTTCGAGTTAATGCCCGATGTTTTATGTGTAATTGAATCTTGGACCCATCCCTTAATTTCCGACTCTTTGCTTGTCATAGACCAGCATGATCTCAACCGTCAAGACCGCACTAGTAAGCGTGGTGGTGGTTGTCTTCTCTATATTAAAGCTTCATTTAAGCACTTCCCGTTTGATCAAGAAATCACGTCATTCTCTGGTGATTACTGCTTCGCATCCATTATCCTGTCGCCCCGGAAAAAGGCGAACCTCGGATGTATTTACAACCCACCTAATTCATCATCCGATGATGACGCAAAACTTTGTGAAATTTTTAAATTGATTTCAGAGTCCAATTTTAACATTAAAAAAATCACTGGGGATTTTAATTTTCCTGAAATTGACTGGATTTCAAACTTTTGTCCACCCAGATTTCAGCCTTTCCTCGATACCATTAGTTTTTCTAATTGGTCCCAGCTTGTCCGTTCTTCAACGAGAGACAAGCATATTTGAGACCTGATTTTCACAAACGACATTGCTCCCCTCTTCGTTGATTTTAAGCAGGGCCTCTTCCAAAGTGACCATACACTAAATTCACTGTTGCCTTCCGATTGTTTCATCGAAATAGGTTAGTGCCGTTCGTACCTATCGTGCTTTTGACCTCGCAGATATGAGCTTAATTAGTAACTTTTTGGACTCATTGGACTGGCAGCATCTCTCCTCCATGAACGACGCAGCAAGTCTTTGTGACTTCATGTCAGTCGATTCAAATAACATCCTGGAGCTTGTGCCAACCAAAATAGTCAAGCCATACGTCTCGGAATCCACCGTTCCTCACTTTCTTTTGCCACGACTAAAAAAATTGAAGAAGCAGTTGAAAGATCAATACACTAGTTCGTTATTTGTACATCTAAGGATCGCAGAGATTTTTGAATTAGCCTCTAAGATTCGTCTTGCACGTGACAGACAGAGGAAAATCTTGCGCACTCAGTGAGCCAAACTCTGCAAAATCTGTTGCTCAACTGTTCCGCCGTCGATCCTCGTCTAAACGAGGTTATGAAATTCCTTCATTACTAAACGAAGACAAGAACTTCGTTCTCGAAGACTCTGACAAGGCAGAACTGTTTAGTGCGTTCTTTACAAATAAACTTACGATAGAATCTGAACCGGTTCCGACGTTTAAGGCATCCTCATTGAATGTTATAAGCACTATTGATTTCTCCTTAGAAATAATTCGTAAGCAAATAATTCGTCTAAAAAACGCACTCTTCGGGGACTGATGGTATTCCAACCTCAGTTATTAAGAGAGGCCGAGCTTCTCCCGATTGCTAAGCCATATATTCTCAGTTTATCTTCTTAACGGATTCTTTCCTGACTCATGGAAGACATCTATTATTGTTCCTGTCTTCAAGTCGGGATCTCGTTCGGACGTAAATAATTATCGAGGCGTTCACAAAACCCCGGCTCTAGCAAAAACTTCTTGAAAAAATTATTTTTTATCAAATTCCTGACTTTTGCCTAGAAAATAAGCTCTTAAGCGACTCGCAATATGGTTTTCTACCTGGAAGATCATGCGAAGTGTGTCACTTAGCTTTTCTTAACCTCGTAACTTCCCTTCGTAATGATCAGCAGTCAGTAGTTGTGATCTAGTTTGACCTAAGCAAAGCCTTTGACAAGGTATCGCACAGACGTCTTCTCGTGAAACTGGAAGCCCTCGGCATCCGGCCTCCTCTCCTTGACTTCTTTGGTTCCTACTTGTCTAACCGCAGCCAGAAGTTCTTAGTAGATAATAGCTACTCGACGCCTCAACCAATCACGCGTGAATATTTTCAAGGCACGGTTCTAGATCCCCTTCTCTTTATTCTGTACATAAACGAAATTTCAGCTTTACTCACAAATTCATAAAATTTCGTTTACGCTGACAATCTCAAGTGCATTTATTCATTTTCTAAAGACACTGCCAATAGTTGCGTGGATAAAATCAACACTGATCTACTTATGCTCTCACGTTGGAGCTGTACTTGGCAGATGGAGTTTTCTTCATCAAAGACCAGTTTCATGTGTTTTGGCCCCGCCAAGCTTCCTGGTCCTCTAGTATTTCAAAATAGTACACTTTTAGAACGATCAACCATAAAAGACTTAGGTCTAAGTTATACGAATAAGCTAGCATTATCGCCTCATGCAGATCGAATTTCTGCAAAGGCTGCACAGATATGTTGTTTTATATCACATAATTTCTTCCTTCTGGAAATAAGGTTAAACCTGTACCGCATATTTGTTCTTCCTATCCTAGAATACTGCTGTCCCATCTTTGGGCTGATGAACGCCTCTGACCGCAGTAAGATTGAAAAAGTTCAGAGTGTTTTTACTCGAAGACTATTTTCTCTTCCTGGATCCAGTACCTCTCATATGAATAGATGCCAGTTAGCAAACATTAAATTTCTGTGGGTTAGAAGACCCGAAGCCGGTCTCTGCTTCCTGTTTCGCGTTAACTCTAGCCCAAATCTCCCGCGAATTAACGCTCTCACTCCGGTAGATCGACCCTATGCCACTCGTAATTCCTCCATGATCATTTTACCACCCCATAGCTCTGCAAATAACCGGTCTCAGATTTTTGCCTCTAAGTATGCTTTTATATGGAATAATCTTCCACTACAAATTAGCTTGTCATCCACATTTTATATTTTCCAAACAAAATCACGCAAACATTAAACTTCGGAAGATATAAAGTCCTTATTGTCTGTTTCCTTCCCAAACTCGCAACTTTTGGATTTCAAAAAGGGTCCTCCTGGTATTTGGGGCAGCTCCTTTGATATTATATTGGTCTCTTATTATTTTTCCATCATCCTTTGCAGAGTCAATCTTTGCATTCACTTTTTCTTTCCCTTCTTTTAAACTAGCATTGCCATGTCTTGACAACCTTGATACTTTCCTTTAAATTTGCAACCATGACGATAGTCTCCAGGTTCTGTTGATGATCTAGGCGTGTTCTGATGGTTTCGTCTCTTTGGGGATGGACTATGCAGTCAGCAAGGTCGCATCTGGATGATGATCTCGTGACCTCTACTGTCCCGTCTTCGTTTCGACCATGTTGTCTACGATGAGTTCGTCATCTCTCACCTCCACTGGTGTTTATAAATAAATAGGTTTATTTGTTTATTGATTTGGCACTGCTTGGATGCCGTCAAATCCTTAGAACACAGGAAAAAACCTAAAACAAACTCCTCTTTTCATTAACCACTTTTGATTTATTTTGTTCGTTTGCTTAAAAAGCAGTGTTCGAAATGAAGAGTTTGTTTTAAGTAAAAAAACCTGTTTTCCAAAGTTCAGAAATACCAAAATTTGAAGTTAAAACAGTTTTACAGACTGGTGATGAATGTATCAGGTAAGAATGGTTAGAGTCAAGACTAGTCTGTTATTGACGTTAGAGAGTATTCATTTGACAGAGGTAGAAACGTCTGCGGTCGATTCGAAGGGATAAGTACTTCCAATCAGATGCGAGCGCAGTCGATTCCGGTGTGGGGTTGTAACGAACCACAGTTCCGACAGAATTGTTTGAATGAACTGGGAACAATTTTCGCGCGGGTCCCGGATAAGAATGGTGTGATCGATGGTCTGTGAAGATGGCCGGTGTTCCTTCTTTCCCTACCGCTGACATCTCCCCTCGTCACCACCGTCGTACCGTCTCGAAAGTCCCTGACCGTCAGCATCTCCACGACCCTCACCCGCATTTGCGAACAGCACTGCACTCCCCACCGGTATCTAACTGATCAGTCGTGACCACCTCCCACTCCAAGCGGATCGATTGTATAAGTCCCCAGTATTCGCTTGTATCTTTATATTTCTCTTTAACTATCTACAATTTGTTACTGTTAACATAGATACCTTACGTTATAAACTTATTCTATCCTGCTATCTATACATGTGTGCATGATGAAGTGTGCAACGATTCTGCCGACGTTATATGGCTACAGATTGTCCTAGTGATATACTCAACAGTGTGTGCTATCTTTGACATTCTCGGCCGCTACAGGGTCTGCCGACTAATTAGACTTAGTTGACTGATTGCTAAAAAAAGGTGAAAAAAGATTAGGAGCAGGAAGAGTTCAACGGTAAGAAACTTTCAATGCAGTCCTACAGTCTTCATATTTGTATTATATAACAGTGTTGAATTATGTTTGATCTAGCTGTATGAAACAGCTAGTACCATTCGTTTCATAAAGCTATATCAAAACCTAGGCGTGCGGCTCGTTGCGCATTCGAATTATGTAGAGCATTAATGATGTTAAAACCGGAATAAATATACTACTAATAGACTGAGATAAAAATATCATAAGTTTTGCAGGTTAGTTTATAAGCAAATTGTTTAACAATCAGAAAATTATATATAAAAATAAAGACGCTATCCAAAAACATTTAAAAATATAAAATTATCATAATTGTTTTAATAAGTATTAAAAATTGAAAAAAAAACTGCTTTTTAGATAATGGGTATATAAATGATTAAATTAAGAGCCCTTGAGCATAGCCAGAGGATAGGTGTTTATGAGTATGGTAGGTCACTAATCACAAGCTATAGCTTGCCCATAACCAGATGGTGTACCACATAAACATATGAATAAATTCTTGATCTCATTGCAGGTCGTCGTAAGATGTTCATAAAAGGACGTCAAATAGCTACACGTTGGAGCTTCTGGCCTGAAATTGCTATCGCTGCAAAGTTCCTCCATTCTCACCTCCACTGGTGGTTACAAATAGTAGCTCTGAATGCTATATTATCTCTCACCCGACAAGGAGCGTTCCGAACCCACATACGTTGTCATCAACATCACAATACTATCCCATTGCATTAAGCTATTAATTTTTTAGTGAAGCAGTTTTTTTCTCCTATTTTTTTAAAATTGGCGGCTCGCCGAACTCCACCTCCGATTTAACCCTAGGAGTTTCTTTACTGCTTCTTTTCCAGTTCACTTATATGCCAAAAATTGTTGACTTTTGTTTTAAAAATGGCAAATCGTTTTGAATCGGATGTGTCTACCATACTACTCATTTCTGCTGTTCATATGGATGCTCACATAGTGCAGCAATTATCCACTTTGTATTTATTTAAACCACTGTACTAAGTTTGTAATGATGGGGCCCTCTGGGCCTTAAATATACAGTTTATTTAGTTATTTATATAAACTCCGTACATACCTCATGATTCCATTCCACATGTAATTTTAACGGCCTGGTTCACGACTCGACTGTGAAAATTACCGCCCTGTCAGTTTAGCTTGCATAGCGTGCAAAATAATGGAGCATATTATCAAGAGGCATTTAATGCGCTATCTGGAAAACAACCAAATCCTATGCGATGCCCAACACGGCTTCCGTCCAGGACGTTCCTGTCTCACAAGTGCCCTTCAGTCGCACGAGAAATGGACAAAGGTCACAGATAAGGGGTCATGCAGTAGATGTTGTATTTTTTGACTTCAAAAAGGCCTTTGATAGTGTACCACACGGGCTTCTTTTGCAGAAGATTTGGAACGTAGGAATTCAAGGAAAACTTTTCAATTGGATCAAGAGTTTCTTGTCTTTCAGAGTACAGAGAGTTGTTGTTGGAAACTCTAGCTCAGAATGGGTAAAAAGTAGAAAGTGGTGTTCCACAGGGTTCTGTTTTGGGCCCCCTACTCTTCCTAATCTACGTGAACGACTGTCTCAATGACCTAGATTGTGAAGCTGTCATGTTTGCAGATGACATTAAAAATATGGACTGAAGTCAGCTGCGCTGATGACGCAAAAAGGGTTACAATCGAATATCGACAAACTAAGTTCCTGGTCGGCTAAGTGGCTTCTTAAGTTTAATGTATCCAAGTGCGTGATCCTACATCTAAGCGCCGGTCGAAAAGTAGCTCCTGAGACACCAGTACTTTTATTAATGGCACTGCATTAAAAGAGGTCGAAACATACAAAGATCTGGGCATGTGGACAACTGCGAATTTGATGCCCTCAGAAAACTGTAAGAAAAACAGTCCAGAAGGCAACATGTACACTACATTGGATCAGACGTGCGTTTAAAAATATTCCCCCTGATCTATTCGGAAAAGTCTATGGCGCCTTTGTGAGACCACATTTAGATAACGGAGTACCAGCTTGGATACCGTGGATGAAGAAAGATGTTGACCTCCTCGAACAGGTGCAACGGAGAGCAACGAAGATGGTTGACGGTCTTAAGACTTTACCGTACCAAGACAGATTGAAAAAGCTTGACTTATTTCCTCTTTCCTACAGGCACTTACGGTGTAGCCTGCTCTGGACATTCCAGATTATCCGGGGCCATGATTCCACCCTGAGATCGGAGGATTTCTTCGACTTTGCCTGCACAACTCATCTGCGTGGTCATCCTTACAAGGTTAATAGCGAACGCACGCGATTGAACCTCAGAAAGTTTTGTTTCAGCCAACGAGTGGTTCGACCTTGGAACTCGTTACCAAGCGAGATGGTTACCTCTGAAAGCATTATTGATTTTAAAAGAAGGCTTGATTGCATTGTATTTGACAAAAGACGACTGTCACAGCATGATTTCTTAAAACCAGCCTTTTAAAATCTTTCGGGCTCTACTTTTCTTCCACAATGTTTCGCCTATGGCTGTGAAAATCGCATTTGAAGTTATCTTATGCTTTGACTCAAACATTTTTAAATGTACACCATTTTATTTTGACTGTACACATGCAATGATAACTTAACATTAATAGGGTCATCAAGGGCAATGCCTGTAACCCTTAAAAATATACATATATACATATACATATACATGTGTTTTCAAACTGACTTAACATTTGGATAAATAGAACTTAAGGAGAGACCTGGTCGAAAATAAATAAATTGCATATTTAAGGCTCAGAGAGCCCCGTCATTTCAAACTTAGTATCGCGGTATAAATAAATACAGAGTGGATAATTGCTGCACTATTAACTGCACATTAACTCAAGGTCATCGTGTGCAAAGGAACCACGTATCTTTTTGTTCTCCAACTTGGACAGTTTGAAAATCGTTAACACTTCGCTTGTTCTGATTCTGACATTAAAACTGCCACCGCACGAACGTAATTGCTCTTTGGAATTTTCTGGAAATTTTCTTGTGCCGAATTACCTCACAAAACGACGTTTCTCAGATAACCCACACAAATTGACGAACATTATCGATTTCATGTTTTAAATTTCTACTGCGTTCCAACGTTTCTCTATAACTGTACTGGCCTGAAGAGAAGTTATCGAAAGCAGCGCGTATGCTCGCCAAGTTGTCTTTTGAAATTGGAATTTGTTTATCACCTTCGTTGACTTGATAAAAACAGCCTCTTCACCAATAAATACTGTCAACCGCTCAGTGAACCAAAAGTGCAAAACCCCTTGAAGATCTGAAGTTATCCAGGACCTTTGACCTCTACAAACGGCTGAGTCGTTCCTGAATATTCTTCCTATCATTTATTGTTTTTTAATGTGGTTTTGAACGAATAGGCGCATTTATTGCTCATATTGTTTCTATTGCGGCGTCGTTGGACCTCCGTTTGAAATTCGCTCGTCTCCAAGCTTTTGATTTTTGGCCAATAATCTGTTCCCAAAGTCAGGACTAAACGAAATAAGTTGTCATTGGATCACTTCGAAGGCTGCATCATTCTTTGCTTCGTATTAACATTCGATAGTGAATTCGGTTCGGAAAAGCACTTCTTTTTGTGCTCAGTAAACTATTCGCTTGATAATTTAAGCTGCTCGTTAAAACTTAATGCATCCTCGTAGAGATCTTGCTGGCATGGGAGACGCAAATGTTCACGACCCGACCACGCGAGAAAATTATGCACCACTTCGGCCAGGACTCGAAACACCAACCTCTCGATTAGCTACCGATGCTCTTGACCACTCGGCCACGCCCGGGAAGCCAGCAGAAAAACAAATAGTATACACTACAAAAAAATAATGATCTCTCCTATCTTTGTAAACCGTTTTCGATTTCATGTGACAAAAACTTACCAGAAATACTCAAGACACTCTCAGCAGACCGAGAAGATCCACAAAGCAGCAATAATGAAGAAAGCAGTAAACTACTGAACATTACCAAAAACTAAGCTAAACAGTGAAGGGTTGGCACACTGTGATGGATGCCGAGGACTAACAACCAGAGTTTTGAGATTAGAAGGAGACCTCGATCTCCTATCGGAAAAATATCAGTCCTCATCAAACATAACAAAATTAACTCCACGAAACACGATGCAAATGAGCTGAAAAACATCAGCATGCTAGACCCTAATCATCACAAGGAAACGGTAGAAGTCAATAGGCACAACATTAAGCGAAACAAAAAGAGAAAAAGAACGAAGTCATTAGAACAAACCTCTGAGTCAGTTGAAATACAGATGACTAGAAAGAAAATAAGCAAGGAGGAAATTATGTCTTGCGTTTCCCCAGGTTCGGGAAATCTGCGCACATAGAATCCGACTGCACAAAAAGTAAATCAGCGATCGACGGTCTCTGAAAAAGTCGAAAAACAGTAATCGTAAGGTATCTTTACTGCCACGGACGAGCGACAGCAGCATGCTCTTTACATGTCCATCGAACTACAATGAAGCAGGGCATGGTAGCCAGCAAAGTAATGGCGGAAAAAGTGGCCTACGACTTATCGACAGACCTGGATGCCATAAACCAAAATGCAGGGTTTCCCGGGTGCTATTCGAGCAAAACGCATTGTCAGGAGAACTCACGCAGTTTGAAAGGTCCATAGAGATGTCTCGCAAATGAACCAACAGGCTCACCGAGGAAGACAATTTGAACACAGTATTAAAGACTGCATCAAAGGGTATGATTCAACCTTCAATCACTAAAAAGAAAGCAGGATGCAGAAACGAGTTTTTTCCCTGACAGGTCATTTTGTCTGGTAGTTCAGGGAGTCTCAGAGGCTACTGGGGAAACGCCAAAAGAAAGGGTAAAACAGGATCTGCTGACATTCCAAAATTTATTGAATGATACGCAAGAAACTGGTGTGACAGTCGACATCAAAAAAGATCTTTCGATTGGGGCCTCTCGTTACAAATGAAACGCATGAGGTTCAACCAAGACCATTAAAAGTCGTTTCGGGGAGCAAACAGCAGGTAGATCTATTGCTCTCTCGAAAGTCCCAACTACGAAAGAATCATCGTGGAGTTTTTTTCAGCCGGATTACTCTCCCACCGATCGGATGAAAAATGAGGACACTGGTAGCAGAATTGAAAAGACGTCAATACGAGGGGGAACAAAAACTTGAAAAATTGTAGACAACAAAAATAGTCAAAACGGTGCGCTCGTTTTTATGGGAACATCCGGTGAAATTGACGGCAACCACGCCGGTCAAAAGCCCCACCAAATGCTTATAGATTTGAACCCAGACAGGAGACTGGATATATCTTGTGAAATATCCAGCAAAAATCGCCATGTGGAAGAAAAGAACCAAAAATCTTCAGAAATCGAGAGAAGAAACAAGATTAAAAATGATGTACACAAATGTGCAGAGTCTATTGAACAAAAATGGATGAAATTAAACTGGTCGTGGACCATTTACAACCTGACTTCATAGCTCTAACTGAAACATGGTTAAATGAACAAATCGCAGACACAGAAGTCCGAATAGACGGTTTTCAGCTTATCCGCATGGATAGAAACGGACGTAGGGGTGGTGGAATCGCAATGTTTATTACGAGAAGGCATTGACTTCATTCCGGATGGGCCCTCACCAAATAGGATCTCGTCTTGCGAAATACTTTGTTGTAAACTGAAAGTCCCAAACCAACCAGACCTCCATATTGCCGTGGTATATCGACCCCCAGGACAGCGAACGGACACGGACGAAGCACTCATCACAGAGGTAAAGCAAATCTGCCGTAGCAAACATTTATTAATACTTGGAGATTTCAACGCTCCCGATATCGATTGGGTGTCAATGTACTGCTCGCGATCGGAAAAATTCATTCGAACAGAAATTACTACAGTTGGTAAATGACGAGTTTCTTACCCAACATGTCACATTGGAGACGCGGTTCCGAAATGGGCAGCAGTCAAGCTGTTTGGATCTAATCATTAGTAGAGATGACAATTGCATCCTTGCATTAAGTTCTTACGTGCCACTTGGACGAAGTGATCATTGTGTTCTTGCTTGGGAGTACAGTCATTTTTCTGTACCCAAACGTCGTGCAGTTAGGCAGAGAAATGTATGGAAAGGGATTATCCCAAAATGAAAGAATTACTGAATGGGATAGACTGGAGCCCCTGCACATGTACCTGACCCTAAATGCTGCCTGGTTCTTCATTAGTAAATTGATTCACCAATTGGTAGAGAAATTCTGCCCACTTAAAAAGGCGATCATGCGTCTCCCGACCCGAGTGGGTGACATCGGAAATAAAAAAAGGAATCTCAAGAAGAAAAAGAAGACTGTGGAGAACATATGCCAGATATCAACAACCCGAACATTTTTCCCTTTTAAGAAACAGCGAAATCGGTGTCGGAATCTTCTGAGAAAAGAAAAGATCAACCTTTGAGTCAGAAATAGTCAAAGACATACCAAGAAATTCGAAAAGGTTTTATGCTTACGTTAATAAGGCAAAAACGAAATCGCGACTGCATTCCTTGTCTTAAAGACAATCAGGGAAACAGGTTAACTGATAACTCTGATAAGACCTGCCTCTTATCCAATTTCTTTATGTCCGTGTATACCGAGGAACCATTTTTGACGAGGATGAATTCTACAGTACCGCCACATCTACAAACAAAAATAAGCACGGTGTCGTTCCCAATGGACACAGTAAGAAAAACTCTGAAACAGCTACAGCCCACTAAATCACCTGGCCCAGATGGTATATCCGCAAAAGTTCTAAATGAACTCACAGAACAGCTGGCCTCTCCGCTCTCCAAGATATTTGAAAGTTCGATGGAGGCGGGGGCTCTGCCTACCGAGTGGAAGATAGCCAACATAACCCCCATCTATAAAGGAGGAGAGAGGACATCACCAAACAGTTTCCGACCAGTCAGCCTCACAAGTATCTGATGCAAAATGATGGAGAAGATAATTAAAACGGAACTGATGAGGCATCTTGAAGAGAATAACTTGCTTAGTTCATATCAACATGGATTTCGAAGTGGTCGATCCTGCCTCACAAACTTGCTCACATCCATGGAAAGTTGGACAAAAATCATTAGAAATGGGTTTGTCAGTCGATGCGGTCTACATTGACTTTAGCAAAGCCTTTGACAGGGTTCCACACAAACGTCTGATCTTTAAGCTCCGTCAAATGGGTGTGACTGGCAACCTACTCAAATGGTTGGCCGACTTTCTCACAGACAGGCGCCAGCGTGTTTGTATCGGAGACACCAAGTCTCACTGGGAAACCGTTCACAGTGGAGTTCCGCAGGGCAGCGTTCTGGGTCCCATTTTGTTTCTGATATACGTAAACGACTGCCTGGATTGTCTGACATGCGAGAAGGTAATGTTCGCTGACGATTTGAAGTTATGGAACTCGATTGAAAAACCGGAGGATGCGCGAAAATTACAACAAAACTTAGATCGCTTGCAAACATGGTGTGATGAGTGGCTGCTGAACCTTAATCTTAACAAATGCCAAATAATCCGACTGCGGTCTAGTTCCAGAAGGCTGATTAGGTTTGAATACCAGTACTCCATCAGTGGTCACCAACTCCAGGAGGTAAATATTCTAAAGGACTTGGGTATATGGATAACACCAACTCTCAAACCATCGTCGCACTGTGCGAATATCGCAAAGAAAGCTATGTGTATCTTAGGCGCAATCAGGAGGTCCTTCGTTAATTTTGACGGAGAGCTTTTTGGGCGCGTGTTTGGAACATTTATCCGGCCGGTGTTGGAATATTGCGTTCAGGCGTGGCGCCCTTGGACGAAACATGACTACGCTCTGCTGGAGAAAGTTCAACGGAGGGCAACGAAACTAGTCAGCGGATTGGAATGCCTACCCTATGAGGGCCGCCTAGAAAGACTTAAAATTTTTCCTCTCTCTTATAGGCAATACAGAGGGGATATGATCTTAGTCTTCAAACTGGTCAGAGGAGTTGATTGTGCTCTTCAGATGGCCAATTTTTTGAATTGGCAAACATGACAAGTCTCCGAGGTCACCAATACAAACTGAAAAGAAATCACGCCAAACTTGAAGTGCGGGCCAACTTCTTTCCCAACGGTGATTGACGAATGGAACAAACTGCCAGCCTCAGTTGTTCAGGCTGAAAGCGTTGAAATGTTTAAAAGAAGACTTGATGCATTTTTACTTGATGAACATATAATTAGTCGACAGCAATGATTGATATACTAAAACGACTATCGCCATGTAACATTTGCTTGTTTTGCTAGCGTCTATCTGTAAATAGGGTTTTCAAAGGCTCTGCCTATCTCCCTTATATATACTGAATTATACTGAATTATACTGAATTATATGAGCAGCCATATTAACAGTAGAAATGAACAATATGGTAGGCATGTCCAATTCAGAACTACTTACCATTTTTAAAACAATAGTCAGCAATCTTTAAAATATACGGTGAACTAGGAAAGAAGCAGTAAAAAACTCCTACGGTTTAATCGAAGGCGGAGTTCGGCGAGCCGCAAATTTAAAAAAATAGAAGAAAAATCTACTTAACTAAAAAATTAATATCCAGATGCAATGGGATAGTACTGTGATGCTGCTGACAACGTATGAGGGTTTGGAACGCTCCTTGTCATGTGAGAGATAATATAGCAGTCAGAGCTACTGTTTGTAACCACCAGTGGAGGTGAGAGAGCACGAACTCATCGTGGACAGCAGGGTCAAAACGAAGAAGGGACAGTAGAGGTCATGAAATCATCATCGAGATGCGACCTTGCCGACTGCATAGTCCACCAATCTAGGAGGCAAAAACATCAGAACCCGCCTTGATCATCAACTGAACCTGGAGACCATCGTCGGGGTTGCGAAATTGGATGAAAGTATCAAGATTGTCAAGAGTTGGTGATGCGAGTTTAAAAAAAGGGAAAGAAAAAGTGAATTTAAAGATTGACTCTGCAAAGGATGATGGAAAAATAATAAGAGACCAATATAATATCAAGGAGCTGCCCCAAATACCAGGAGGACCCTTTTTGAAATCCAAAAGTTGCGAGTTTGGGAAGGAAACAGACAATAAGGACTTTATATCTTCCGAAGTTAAATGTTTGCGTGATTTTGTTTGGAAAATATATAATGTGGACGACAAGCTAATTTGCAGTGGAAGATTATTCCATATAAAAGCATACTTGGAGGCAAAAAACTGAGAACGATTAGTTGTGGAGCTAAGGGGTGGTGAAATGTTCATGGAGGAATTACAAGTGGCATAGGGTCGATCTACCGGAGCGCGAGCGTTCATTCGTGGGAGATTTGGGCTAGAGTTAACGCGAAACAGGAAGCACAGACCGGCTTCGAATCTTCTAACCCACAGAAGTTTAATGTTTGTTAACTGGCATCTATCCGTATAAGAGATACTGGATCCAGGAAGAGAAAATTGTCTTCGAGTAAAAACCCTTTGAACTTTTTAATCTAACTGCAGTCAGAGGCGTTCATCAGCCCAAAGAGGGGACAGAAGTATTCTAGGATAGGAAGAACAAATATGCGGTACAGGTTTAACCTTATTTCCAGAAGGAAGAAATCATGTGATATAAAACAACATATCTGTGCAGCCTTTGCAGAAATTCGATCTGCATGAGGTGATAATGCTAGCTTAGTCGTGTAACTTAGACCTAAGTCTTTTATGGTTGATCGTTCTAAAAGTGTACTATTTTGAAATACTAGAGGACCAGGAAGCTTGGCGGGGCCAAAACACATGAAACTGGTCTTGGATGAAGAAAACTCCATCTGCCAAGTACAGCTCCAACGTGAGAGCATAAGTAGATCAGTGTTGATTTTATCCACGCAACTATTGGCAGTGTCTTTAGAAAATGAATAAATGCACTTAAGATTGTCAGCGTAAACGAAATTTTATGAATTTGTGAGTAAAGCTGAAATTTCGTTTATGAACAGAATAAAGAGAAGGGATCTAGAACCGTGCCTTGAAAATAAACACGCGTGATCGGTTGAGGCGTCGAGCTGCTATTACCTACTAAGACCTTCTGGCTGCGGTAAGACAAGCAGGAACCAAAGAAGTCAAGGAGAGGAGGCCGGATGCCGAGGGCTTCCAGTTTCACGAGAAGACGTCTGTGCGATACCTTGTCAAAGGCTTTGCTCAGGTCAAACTAGATCACAACTACTGACTGCTGATCATTACGAAGGGAAGTTACGAGGTTAAGAAAAGCTAAGTGACACACTTCGCATGATCTTCCAGGTAGAAAACCATATTGCGAGTCGCTTAAGAGCTTATTTTCTAGGCAAAAGTCAAGAATTTGATAAAAAATAATTTTTTCAAGAAGTTTTGCTAGAGCCGGGGTTTTGTGAACGCCTCGATAATTATTTACGTCGATATTAGATTGCAATCTTTTAGCTTCGTCAGTGCAGATAACTTAAGCACATATTTTGAGGTCATCTGCGTAGATGATGGCCTTACAATCAAGTTTATTGAGGCAGTGGTCCACATAGATTACGAAGATCAGCTGTCCTAAGACTGAACCTTGTGAAACGCCACACTCAACCTCTGCCCTATTCGAGGAAGAATTATCAACAATAACTCTCTGTATCCTGGAAAATAACGACTTTCAATCTAGCTGAACGTTTTGTCTCGAATTCCTATCTCCTAAACATTTTTAAGGTAAGTCACTGTGGTACGCAGTCGAAGGCCTTTCGGAACCCGAATAATACACTTCTATGGGATTGCTTGTCTGTGTCACCATCGGTCATTTCTCATGCGACTAGAAAGAAGTGGTGACAAAAGAGCGTCCCCGACGAAATCCATGTTGAGGGTTGCACAATAGTTTATTTTATTCAAGGAACTGGCTCAATCTGTGATCCGCCCTCAGAAATGAGGACGATGGTGGCACTTTTTCATCCTTCCGGTGTTCGCCTTCTTCAAAGGACTTTTAAAGTATAATAGAAAATGGGCCACGCAGTTCCTTGGCAAGTACTTGAAGTAAAATTGCAGGTATTTGGTCTGTTTCATCTGATTTTGCTGGTTATCGACGGAGCAATTCCGCCCTTACTAGTGTTAACGAAAAACACCGTTTCTCTCTGGAGAAAAGAGAGCCTGAGTGTAATCGGATTATAGAAGGAAGAGGTGTTAAAGAATCATATGACTCTCCAGTGAAGAAGAAGTCAATAAATTAGACAGAAAAGATGCTTTGACCACGTCATCAGTCTCCAATTCTCTGTCTAGTGACCTAAGAACAGTGATGTGATCCTGGTTACTTTCAGTGCTCCGTATGTAGCCATATATAATTTAGGGGAGCTCCAGTGGGCTAAGCAATATCCTTAGTTCGCAGTTTGTTCGAAGCTTTTCAGCCTGACCTTTGCAAATGTTTCATCGTCTCTTATAGTCCCGTAAATGCTCATCGGTGCCAGTTAGCCTATAAAGTTTCCACAGCGATTTATTTTTACTAAGATTCCTGAAGTTCCGTGTTCATCATTTTTGGATGGTTATGAGTTGTCTTTTTCCCGAGAGGACCGTTGAAGTCAAAAATTATCGACAGTTACGAAATCAAAGACCCCAGTAGTCATGTTTTGCGCCACATAATGCAGTTGCAACTGTCAACTCTGACATCTCTTTTTCATAATTTGGTTGTTTACTTTCCAGATGCTTAGTTCCCAGCTGTCATACATACTTGGTTTGATAAACATTCGGTTAGTGAAATGTAAGACAGTAAATTCACTTTACTTTAGCGATGGTAGCTCTTTTAGTTCGAGCACTTTCTTCTCCTCCCGGAAAAAAAACAAGATCAAGACAATATGACTGTTGCCCGTTCTTACTTCCGTGTGCCGAAATAAAGTTTCTGGCAGAGAAGCTTGCCCATTGCCCACTGTAGAAATTTGTTAGAAAGGTTATCTGGTAGGCACTGTGCGGTCTAGATCTGCCCCTCAGGATGTACAGGAATATAAAAAATGATACAGTAGCAAAGTTTTCCCACTCAACAAACAGAACGCATAGGAGATTGGGTTGAAGGTGCTCACATGACCGGGATTATAGTTAACTACTGTCAGGTGCTTGGGGAAAGTGAGGTTAACGGAGAACGAGGTTTCTGGTTCTTTGCTCTAAATGGATGCTGCAGGAGGTATGAACACAACCTCTAGATACATATTCGGCCAGGGTACGCTTAGAGTCTGTAGAAACGCTTTTTGCGGACAGAGATTTGGGTTGGTTACCATATGGCTACTGTCTTCACTATCACAAGTAGCTGAGGACGCATGAAGTGTCTCACTGGCACTATATATAAATCAAAATGATTTGTTGACCTCTATCTTAAGGCAGTTGTCAACCAAGTGGGTCAAAATTGCGTTACATATGGATTTTCTAATGATACTCTCGAACCCGCTTGGACAGGCACCCAGCTGTTCGCTCAAGTTTAACCTGCCCCACAGAAGAAATTGAAGGTGTATAGGCACAACGAACAGGTCAGAAAGTGCGGTTAGTAATAAAAATTATAATAATTTTACTTAATGCCACTTTACAGGCAATGCCAGAAGCAATATACAGTGAACAAGTTTATGAGCTAAGAAACCTTGATCCTTTATGGCTTCGCTGATTGCCAAAAAGGGCCTTTTACTTATAAAACCTTTTAATACTCGTGCCTTTAATCCTCTTACTTCTCCAAGGCCGCTTGACCACTCTAAATTTAGTTCAGTTAATCAAATGAAGGACAGGCACACGTCTTTGAACCCCCTTTTAGTCACAGAGTGGCTTAGAAAAAGCATCGATGCATAATTAAAGTTCAAAAGAGATTTTTGACGTAACTGTGTGTGAAAAACTAGTAAATTTTGGCTACTCGAAAAGAGTAAGCATAAACGAAGATTCAAGTATTGCGAGTTGCATTCGGACATTTAAGTGCATGCTATTACAATTTTAGTTTAGCGCGTAGTTTGAAAGTCTGATCTCTCAGATTCGGTGTTGTTGCTACCTGGAAGAAGTCTCCAGGTATAAGACAGCAGTCCTGACCAGGTATTATACGCAAGGTTTGTGTCAGATCACCTCGCAGCTGCCTGTAACTCAAAGGAGAGAGATGAAGATTAGTAAACCGTGTTTCATAGGTAATGAACCCTGTCCACGCGCAAGTTTGGTTGCATGCATTTGAACCTTTTCGAGGATATTCAGGTCCTTCATGGTCCAAAGTCTCCAAGCTTGGATAGCGAGTTCCACTTGTGGCCGCGAAAAGGTTCAAAAGACGTTAGCTAAGCAGTCTTCACCAGAGGCAGAAAAAACCCGCTTCAGAATGTAGAGAACTGACATCGTTCAATTGGCTACCTTCGAGCAGTGCAACAAAGGTTTAAGCGAGGTCGTAATCCACATTCCCTATTCCTTCTGCACGCACACTTCTTGCAGCGCAACAGTCACCTCAACGTTTTCATTATGGATTCTGGCACGCAATGTTAGGTATCGTCAGTTCTTTTCTGTGAACACTATTGCAATGCAGAATCAGGCATGAAGGAATTTAAAAATTCTCCAAAATGTTTAAAAGAAATAAACTCGTTTTCTCCCTTCAGAACACACTCTATAAATTTTAGCTGCCAATTCAATCGAATTTTTATTTTGGGTTGATAGAGGTCGCGTTCGCTGAGACCTGAGCCAGGTCTCAGTCTGAAGGAAATGGTGCTAACCCTGCAACCCGCAATCGACAGCGATCAACCGTTCACCGATGCCCCCTTGTCTGGTGCAGAATTCCAGTTCCAGGAAAAGGAAGGGAGACTTCCAAAAATCCGCTGCACTTGTGCCAATCCTTCTTCGTACTGAACTGCAATTATCCAATTGGCTGCAGTTTTTGTCCTGAATATTCCCTATTACTGAAAAACACCAGTAACAACGTTTTATAACTTTATTGTGATATCGATCTGCACTATATTTCTTTTGATACTGCCTGTAACCTGACATTAATTACAATTATTATTAACAAGGGAGGTTAATCTCACCTAACACAGTAGAATTCTGAGAAATGATCAAAGCCTCTAACAAGGTAACTAATTAGACCTCGTCTTAACAACTCAAAATTGAACACATCATGAGGCTGCTCGAATTTTGCCAGAAATCTTACTTCCAAGTTTTAGACATCAGGGAACTCTAATGGACTCCTCTATCTCTGATTTAGTGACGGAACTGGTCCTGGGTTGGAAGGCGGTTGTCAGCGCCCAAGAGCAGCTATTTCAAAAAAATATCAAATACTGGAACTCGAAAAGGCTACCTACACCCAGCATGAGCTCACCTTTTAGCCATGTTACGTTAAAAGAACGTTTTTATCATCAGGAAAAAGATGCTGTCGAAATTGCATAACTTTCTCAACGGAATCTTCCCTGATGCCCTATTCGCTAGGGAAGAAGAAAAAGAGCAGCAGCTGTCTTTCCTTAATGTGCTCGTCATGACGGCTCCGAACAATGTAACGGACAGGACAGCCCACAGGTAGTCAGCGAACACCAAAAAACTTCCCAGCTTTCATGCCAACCACCCGGTAGCTCGCAAATGACGCTATTCAAACCGTTTCAGACGTATTTTAGCAGGCTAGAAGAAAACATATGCCAGACCCGATATCTCAACGACCAATTTATGTGAAATGGCTATCCGAAAGGCCTGTATAAGCCGAAGTTAACACTTTCGACAGAGGAGGACCTAAGTAGAAACCCACAAAGAATATTACACGTGCAGACATATCCTCCGAACTTATGTTTCGGAGGGGAAGGGTTGTACTTACACGCCACCTCAAAGTTACCATGCGTGGTAGGATCATGAAAATACAAGACTGCATAAATCCCACAGAGCAATTTGAGATAATGTCGTATCCCCTGTTTAAATGGTTCTTGCAAGTACAAAGGTCAGACTGAACGCATGCTCGGATCGCTCATAAATGAACATAACCCATCTGTGAGACATGTTGACGGATTGTCGCAAGTAGCTGTTCACTCTAATGAAACTGGCCATGAGTTCAATTTCGCAGCGACGAATACAATCGTCCACGCCTGAAGGAAAAAATGAGCCGAGAATTGTTTAAAACCTGGCCCTCTGGTACGAAATCAACCAATCGATGGACGGACCTGGTGCCGGGACACAGAGCCCGGAGCAGTCACTTTCAGAGTTACCTCATTGAGTATTGATTAGCTTGCAGCCCGTTGCCGTTTTCTGTTGCTGCTACTTTGAATAGTAAGGATAATGAACAAATATTTACTGGGTCTAAACAGGCTTCTTCTTTACATAGTCAGTATTTTACCAATTAACTCAATGCGAACTTTTTTGGATAGTGCCTATTGGCAGTTCAGTTCAGTTCAGGTTCGTTTATTGAGGAAAATAGGCGTGTGCCTTTGACTACCCTATTAACCATGGAAGCCTGTATGCGGTTTACAGAGAAGCCATCTGTGTTGCAATGGCTCAAATATGACCATAAAATATGGCAATTTGTGTGTGAGTCTCAAGGTTTTCTTTCAATCCCTCATCCCTCTGAATCATTCTGGAACATAACTCTGACAAGAATCCTTTTAAAGCTTTTCCTTGATAGTGGCAGCACGATATCTGTCGGAAGGCATTTTGTGGTATGAGGTAGTTAACTAGAACCTGCGCACATATAGCCTTGAATGCCGGGTGACCTGGGAGATTGGTTGTGGTAGTAAATACAAAAGACCCTAAACCCAGGCAACATCCAAACCCTTTGTAATGCGGAATGCTTTGAGAGATCCCCGTGCATTTGTCTAGATCGCAAAGGAAAGAGGTAAAGCTTTGTTAGGCTATTTGCATTTAACAAGGAGCTTTATCTCTTAGCCATTTAAGTGGCTCTCCTTTTAACTCCTTCGGGATTATTGTGATCGTGAACTACCCAGGGCCTCCAGGTTTGTATATCATATTCCAAATGCGTCCTCACGAATACTCCGAAAAGTTTTGGAGAGGACATCTTCATCAAAATTTACAAAGGCTCTCCCGATGACGTGCAAGACGGACATTGCAGGGTTAGCCAATCACGATCAATGAGAGGACTGTTTGAAGGAGTTCGTCGTCAGCACGCTGAGGTCGTTGTTGGGCTTTCACGACTTACAAGCCTATACCTTTGAGAAAGTAGCTTCCAATGAGGTAGAAAAAACTGTTCCCTCGCCTGATTTGATGTCTTTATTTATATACCGTTGGCGAATCTTGCTGGGCTGCCCATAACACTTCACAACGTCTGCATCTTTTGCAAACGAAATAAGGCTGAGTCCCTTTTAAGCGCCTCTTAGCCCTATGACATGGGAGGCATTAGCGTGACCGCTTAAGCCATACTACGACTCTGGGCTCAGTCCAGAATAGGAGAAGTAAAAGTTTGAGATCAGTTGACAGGAGATTGTGTACTGTACATAATGATTTGGGAACAAGTTCGCAGTCGGACGAGAGCACACATCCTGCAACGCGAGAGTGGCATCCCATGCAAAAGTTGGGAATGAGTTAGAACCTCTTGAGCAGAAACATGTCTGAGTCAGTCAAGGACTTGATTCATCGTTTTGGATAACTGCACTTTGCTGACAACCATACCACTAATGACGCGTGCGCACGCACGAGAAAGGTGGCATTGTCGCAGGCACCCGGAGTAGGTCTTCTACAACATTGTTTATATAGATTGGGGTTATCTCTTTTCTGTTAACATTACTGAGAACTGGGTGTTATTCAAAGGAACTCTGCACGTCTTGCAGAGATCTAGTTTCCCTCGCATGGGTGCTAATATCTAGACTAGCTTTTGCGAGAGCTGAAGCCGATGCTTAGAGAAGCTCTAGAGTATCACTGAAACGATATCAGTTAAGGAATACAAACCAAAATTCAAACTGGTCGAGGGGTGCCTTTTCCAGAAAGGACCGAAATTTTGGAATAAGGTACTTGGCTGAATTGTTGGGAATCCCATGTTGTTCTGCAGCTATCTAACAAAGAGCACAAGTACCAGTAATCCTAGGCATCGAAATATCGGAGAGCACAAGCAAAGCTGAATAGTACTGCTTGTCCTTCGAAGATATTGGCATCATATAAACTGATTTTCCTCCATCCATCTAAGAAAATGTTAAGACGTAACAATGGAAGACCTTTTATACAGAAATATCTTCGAGGAACTAATTATGATGAGAGCCTTTATCAGCTCTATCAATGAGCCACGGGCTCGTTGTCTTGTCCTTGCAATTGGGAAGATCAACCGTGATACAGGGGCGTTCACCGATCAAGGTACTCAATGACTTAGATACCACAGGTTGTGGGTTCGAATTCCAGGTGGTCCAAACTTTGGATGGGTATGGCTGGATGATGATGGCTCATAAGCCAGAAATGGCCATTCTGGTCTCTCTTGTCTTTGTCAGTATTTCCTCATGTTTATACGTTAAGAGTTGCTATGCGATAGCCTGCGTGGGCTCTAGATTGGGACCCAAAGCACAACGGGACGAGCATGTCCCGTAACTTGATCGGTGGGCGCCACTTTATCATTTTTGTCATTCCCGATCCCAACCGACAAGATAAAAACCCCGTGGCTCATTAGTAGCGCTTTCGATTCAATAATTAAATTTTGCGGTTTGGAATCCCAGGTGGTTCACACTTGGGGTTGGGTATGACTAGCTGATGATGGCTAATAAGCCAGAAATGCCCATCTCGTTCTCCCTGGTCCTTGTCAGTACTCCATCATCTGAAGACCTAACTAGCCAAAAGGCAAGCAAACTTTCATTCTCTGATCGGACTGCAGCAGTATTCTTCATGGAACTTGCCCGAGAACTGGTTAAGCCTCATTCTTCTTTTCTTTGGAAATTGCCCCATACCGGAACCCTGCCGGGGACAGGGAATCACTGCAAACTAATTCAAGAACATGTTTGCCCTACGCACGTGACAAAACACAGAGCTGACTGTCAAAAAGCAATTGACAATTTTTTTAAATTCTCAGTCTTTGGGTTCACTAGCCGGTATAGCTTCCGCAAATCTACTTTATGCCCTAGATAGCCGCCAAGAAACGCTCAACTTAAGAAAAAATTGCTCGTTGTCGATATTGATTTTAAAGTGCCTTTGCTTGCAGGTCCCATCCGCGTCGACAAGTTTTCTCATAAGGGTAAAGTTTTTAACTGAAGTGAAAATGTTTCATGTTGGTCATTCCTGGGTTGTCCGTGAAAACAAAAAGTTCAACGTATACAGCCATAGAATTAAGCGTTCCACATGGCTTTCTTAGCGGGACCTTTCAGCATTTCCTTGTTAACGTATGAATGTTTAGGAAAATTAGATAGGGGAAAATGTCATGCTTGCAGATGTCGGCAGGATTGATAACTTCATCGGTGGTGTTGCTGAAGAGTCCAACTTCAAGGGTCATAATTGTCAACGGATAGGTAGTCCCCCAGGCGGCTCTTGGTGCTAATGAACGCACTATACATCCTGGAAATCAAAATCACGTCGCCCGTGCAGGTTGTGACTATCCGAACGGGATGATACTACTTGAAAGTTCTTAAAGGATTTTGGGAATTTAAATGACTATCGTCTTACGCATCTTTCTAGTTAGTGTAAGACAAATAAACTCACAACTTCACTTATGGGCGCAATCGCGCGAACATTTACAATTATCGATGAAGATTGAAACTTAGGAGTTTTCGCAAAAATTAGAAATAAACCGTACTACCACAGTC
Organism: Schistocephalus solidus; assembly: GCA_017591395.1. NCBI lineage: Eukaryota > Metazoa > Platyhelminthes > Cestoda > Diphyllobothriidea > Diphyllobothriidae > Schistocephalus > Schistocephalus solidus. The sequence continues at coordinate 40,314 of WEDG01006177.1, read as the reverse complement.
TATTTGGAGATGATACAAAACGATTGAGACTAAAGTTCAGGAATATCGTAATAGGGAAAATTAATATGGTGGATTCAACGATCCAAATTAGGAAATTTTTGTTATTAATCCAGAAAGCTAGTAAGGATTACTTTGAGCAACGCGCAATTCAAAATATGCCTAGTAGTCTCTTGCAAGTGGTGGTTGCATTTACAGAGGGGAGCAGATAACTCTTGAATGTAACTTTCAGATGCATAAATAGGAAAGCATTGCAATGACCATCACAATGTGTACGGTGCCGCATCCACCTAATTCATCTTCCGTGGATATAGGGTTCGTTGTCTTCGATCTTTCTGCCAAGTGTCATTTTAGCGAAATTATGCCGACTCTCCAGTTTGTAACTCAGTGAGTGAATACTTCAGCCGATGGCGAGCAACTGTTCACACATGCATACCTGTCTAATAAAGAAGCTCGGTTAAATGAAAATGAATGACGACTGAGAGCACACGCAGCACTAGGGCCAACTTTCTCCTGACAGAAACCACGCTAGTGGCTTTTACCCTGCCGATAGCTCGAGTGAAACGTCACATGTGAGCGCATCAACTTTTGATGTAAGTGAAAGAGGCGTGTCCTTTGGTGTATCCGGGTCTGGCAGTGACGCAGGTGGGAGAGCGGTTAACCTCCGTTCGCTACTGCGCCACCCAATCCAATCACCAATTGGCACAAAGGTTGGGCAGTTGAATGGGGCATGAGAGGAGAGAGAGAGAGAGACTAACACTGTGAAATTCAGCCCCACGGCAAATCAGCCGTTTCCCCACTATGGTAAATCTGACGATCACTGGGCAATCACTGATTGCGAGGTGTACTTGCCCCTTAACGGACAACGGGGTAGATGAGCTGGACAGAAACGGAGGCCAGTTCAGGGTACGACAGGCGTTATTCGGATTGAGCTCCCATAGCAAATGCAGAACATTGTGGGGGGGGCGTAGAGTCACGCGTAGGGGCAGGCACACACCGCACCAGCCACTTTTGCCATTTATAGCGTTCCCACTCTGTCGGGGTCAGATTCAGGTGTACCGGGAGAGTCTCCGGTCACGCCAGCCACATGCACTCAACCCTGCCTCCGGTCTTCTTGGCTCTGTTTTGACACCGGGCACAGGCGAGTGAGTGAAGAGAGAGTGCGGTAGATGCAGTGCACGTCTACTATCACTTAAAACTTATTCACGCGTAAGTCACCGTCCCTACACCCCCATGCTGTGGAGCAAACGGGGGACATCGTCGGACTACGATGATTCAACTGTCATTTCCTACGCATGACTCTGTGATTTTTTTCGTTTGCAGCACGTGTTACTGGGGCATACACGATTCCTGTTCCCATGTCCTGGTTAGGTGGTCATACAAGCCATTCTTACCCTTAATATCTTTAAACTGAATTTGTAACACACCTAAGCTCAGGCAGGATACACCCCGAATGAACTTTGCGATGACCACTTGGTCAAACGAGGATTCCCCAGATAATTTGAAAGTTTAAGCCAGAGCTTTGATCTGTCAACACTAAATGCATGCCTTAGGTATTCATTTAATCAGGAATTGGCGCAAACCGCTCAACTCCCTGTCTTGAAGTAAGTAAACTCGGATCTGACACCACAGAGGATGCCAGAGGGTGAGGCACTGAAGAACTTTCGTTGGATTAATGGTTTATGACACCGGCTGTGCACAATCGGCACAGTGCGCCTGCGCATTTTGGTTTTCTATTCCCAATTGGTTGTCAGGTTATGCTTGCCTGAATGAAGGAAGAATAAGACGAAACAGTTCTGTATCAACCTTCCCCTAATGTCGTCTCCCCTTTTGATTGGCCGAGTTAGGCCTGGCAGTTGGTCGCCCCTACGTGAACTCCATCACTCATTCAGAGCTTATTTGCTATCCAAGCCTCTTGACGTTTCTAATAATGGGTTTGAGTATCAACGTCAGTGAGTAAAATTATTGTTGCAGCGGTCGTGTCGTCTGCTTCTTAGAACACGTCCAGTTCCTTCGCAGCACCTCCCTGTCAACACATCCTCAACTGTTCCCTAAGATGCCATTTCGCGCATTTACCTGAAAACCTTCATCACCGAGATTGGGACGTCCCCGTAGTTATCAGCAGACTTCTCACCAAGCACTCATGCGACTTCCTTGAATCTCAGTAACCCTCTGCTAGCCTCAACGTTGCTGCTCATGGCACAGCCAGAGAAGCACACCTGAGGGTCTGCTTGGATCTCGCACATCAGTTGACATTTGGTCGTTCCCTCCAAGTACTGGGTCATAATGACAACGTGGTGTGTATCCTTACCACGTACTCACGATCCAAGATCCTTCTACTAGCGAACATCGATCGTGGCCCCCGCCCTTTTCTGGCTCTCTCTCTCACACTCACTCCTAACGTGGGAACGTCGATTGCAGTGCCTCTCACCTTCCGGTGAGCGTTGGGCGTAAACCATACATCCTATTTTTTTTTCTCATGGCGGCTAGTTACTATAACAGCTGTAAACTTTCACAAGACTGTAGTGACAAAACGAAGCATTTTTTTTTAGTAGGGTAAAAATACTCCCGGAAAAATCGACACACAACGTTTGTCGAAATTGACAATAAGTTACGTTTTATTGACTAGCTATTTTCTTCTTACTTTTACTGGCGCATATAAGCTTGGGGATGGTATTTGCCTTAAAGATAGACGGATAGACATAAAGATAGACGGATTCGTCTTCTACAAAATACTTTCTGTATTTCAGACTAAGGCAACAGCCTGACAAACACCAGCGGATTTTGCTTCATTTATATTCGGTAATACCGGGAACTGGAGATATGAGGCGTTTTCTAGCCGCTCAGGGCCAAAGCGGTGGTTGGTTGTTGTTGTAGGTGAGAAATAAAAGACAGGTGTTAAATATAGGGTTTACACTGCAAACACTCAGGATACGGATATCGGCAGTTCGACCGTCGATTTCGACGAGGTCCACCGTATGCTCCACACCAGGTGGTGCAGGGACGGTGAATTGCGCGTGAATTAGTTTTAAAGTGATAGTAGCCTTGCGCTGCAGCTACGAGCCTCTCTCCTCCTCCCCCACCTGAGCCCGGTGTCAAGACAGAGTCAAGAAGACCGGAGATGGGAGAGGGCGCAGGTGGCTGGCGCGGCCGGAGCCGCCCATGGGCGTGCCACCACACCTGTAGATACGGATATACGGATATATATGGATATCGACAGTTCGACCGTCGTAGTCCGACGATGTCCACCGTATGCTCCATGTGAAAGTGGAGCAGGGACGGTGACTTGCGCGTGAATTAGTTTTAAGTGATAGTAGCCTTGCGCTGCAGCTACCGCACTCTCTCCTCCTCCCCCACCTGAGCCCGGTGTCAAGACAGAGTCAAGAAGACCGGAAGCGGGAGAGGACGCAGGTGGTTGGCACGGCCGGGTCCCCTAAGTCCGAGCCGCCCCTGGGCGTGCCACCACACCTCCTATGTTCGGCATTTGTTAGCGGAGCGCAACCCGAATAACGCAGGCCGTGCCCTGATGTGGCCCCCGTGTTGGTCCAACGCATCTACCACGTGGCCCGTTTTGGGGGCACCCACAAACTGCTAGAAAGCTGTCAACTGGTCAAGTGGACACTGACCAACTCTCACATGACGTTTATTCACTCAAACTCACCCCACCCTATCCAACGAAGGAACGCGCAGGCCGGGAGCTTGCTGCATCTCGGGGCCTATGGTCATCACTTAGGTTTTGTATATAACACACGACTTCTACTTGTGTCTTTACCCGTCTCCTACAAAGGGAAACTGGGACTGATAATTGTAGTACTCCGAGTACAAAGATTTCTTAGACTTGGAATTAATTAACCCTAGAAGAGTATACTTCGTACTGTTCGACATAAGGCGACCATAATCAAAACGGTATTGAAACAAGTTTGTTTCGCTACGACTTATAACTTTTACCTCACAATTTTACATGGCATGCTTCACGGGGATAATAAAAGTTAAGACGTGGTAAGTGCCGGAACATACTCAGGTTTTGACAGAACATATTTACATAAGGGCTGGGTTTTTAGGAGGTAACGCGAATGAAAATGGCCTAGTGAGAAATGTGCCTTTTACACATCCAGGTGTAAACAGATTTAGAGTTTTTGGGACGATTAACCATTGTAACACAGGTGGCAATGTTCTATATGTACGAGAGAACACCTATTTCCGTGTCCTAGGGGTACCCCTAATGTCACACCTAATACTAAAATCTCATGACAACGATCATAATCCCAACCTTAACCCTAAGAGTAACCTTTCTCACCACAACTGCCCCCTTACCACTTAGCACAAGAACACCAGTAATATCAAGGAGGCGTATGATTAACCATTAATTGTCTCAACTGGATTATAGTTCGTTGTCCTAACGGTGGCCAGGGCAGTCTCAAAGACTTGTGCTTTAATTGGGTAGAACTTTAAGGGAACTTAAGCCCTTTTTCTCTCTCGCTCGCTCGACGTGCGTCGTGTTCCAATGGCCGGATAGAATTACGCTGGCAGGCGTAGTAAACTGCAAAGCTGAAAATACCTCTGTGCGTGCTACACACAGGACGCTCACTAAACACTCAGGAATCAGGCTTCAATACGGAGGTCCCTGATCGTTATTTAGGTGGAGTTGCGATGAAAGCCACATTTACAGCAAGTCACTGCTGGCTGACCCTTAGTTGGCAAAAACCTGGGTTTTCACGTTATTTTGGAGCCTTGTATTCTACTTTTTTAAGCTGTGACAATTTCAGACGCGCTCGAATGTCCACGGTGAAGAAGGGATGCACGGAATAACAGGTGAATTGACCGCATTACCTCTTCCTTGTGCTATCTTAGTGGTAACTTCGAGTCAGGTTGAGTGTGCAGTAGCTGGTGTGATACGAAGCCTTCGTCGAACGTGTGCCATAGGCAAATATTTACGAGTGCGTTATATGGTCATTCATTACCAAAGTTGCTAACGTGCATGGAATGGTTGTGATATGGAAGGGATTGAATGAGTGTGTGATGTTGGCACGATGGGTAGTGTTGGGGATTTTTTTCATGTTTACGCATTCGATCGTAGGTAAATGTGATGCATTAAAGCGTGGTTGCAGCGTGAGCAGGTTGCATGGACCTGGTGAGGCTGTAGCGGCCCACATTCGCGGCCACTCGCCTATACTACATTCAGCCCGCCTAACAACTCGTAGCAATAGATTGCATATGCCGTGCGAATCGACCAGTAGCGTGACGACTAATCAAGGCCACCCGACTAGGCATCCTTCGTTCATTGGCTGCAGTCAGACAACTACCAGACGTATTCTTGCTCTTCTTGCCGGACGCTAACAATCCCAACGGCTGGCACTTGCGTGGTCAGACGGCTGTCTGCAATCACATGCTGAGCTATGTGTATGCTGGTCACCCGATAAAGTTAGCTCATCTAACTAACTTCTCTGTCATTTGGTTCGGGAACCTTTAAGTTATTCAACATCGCACCTTGACAAGGCTACTGACAAACCGATGCGTGAAAGTATAGATGGTAACAGTGGAATTAAATTGGCATCACTATTGGTTCAAAAGTCGCGAATCGTTAATTACTATGAAAAATTAGTGTCTTTCGGAAGATACATATTGCCTGAACCTGCTGTTTAAATGTCGAATTAAAAGCGAAGATCGATCATTTTCGTAAATTCACACTAGTTGCGTCCCATGTTGTGTGTTTTTTCTTCGGCATCGCGGTTGAGGGTGTGTAGTTTCCTTTCGCACCCGTAAGAGTACATCTTCTACTTGGATGCAGCCCTTTACACTGGAGAAAATTGTAAAGATCTAAATCTTCAGATTGTCATATCTGTTGCATAGTCTCATCGGTGTGAAAACTTGAACGAAACCTAACACGCAGTTCCGTCGAAATATGAGTGTGCGTGTGTAGGCGTCGTGCCCCCCTAAACGGGCCGTGTGGTAGATGCACTGGACCAACATGGGGCGAAATCAGGGTGTGGCAGGCGTTATTATTCTGGGATGCGTTCCCCAAACAAATGCTGAATATGGGGGATACACGTGCCTAACTTGGGCACGCGTAGGTGCAGGCTCATGCCCCACCACCCACTATTGCCATTTATGGCTATGGTGGGATATGATTTACCTGCGCCCGACCTCACCTCAGGTCTGCTTGACTATGTCTTGACACCCGGTGACAGACGGGTAAGGGAATAGAGAGTGCGGTAGATGCAGTGCAAGTCTCCTATCACTTAAAACTAATTTGCGCAAAAGTCTCCGTCCCTGCGCCACCCTTCCGTGGAGCATACGGTAAACATCGTCAGATAACGACGGTTGAACTGTCGTGTCATGTGTGTGGCATCTTCGTGGCTTGGAAGGTTGCCAATTGACGGGATAACTTGGACCACGTGGTCAGCCTAGTGTGTGTTTTGTGTGGAATGGCTGACTGGCGGACTGAGAGTCGGGCTGCAATTGCTCCTTCTTAATTTGACCTTTATGGCACTCCCACTCCATGGGATCGGAGTCAGGTGTGTTGGCACGCCCAGGGGCGCTTCTAGCTGGCATCCAACTCTCACCTATGACTCCTCGAGCCTGGGTTCTTCCCAGCGGCCACACCCCGGGCAACCACCACGACCGACGGGCTAAACCAGGTGAGGGTCTCCGGTGTTGTGTGTCTCTACAGCCGATACGTCTGCTCCTTTCACCCTGCTCTTGCCCCTCTCCTTCCTCCCTGCCCTTCCCCCTCGGCCCTTTCCCCCTCCTCTCTCTACCCACCTTCCTCTCTCCTCCTCCCACTACTCTCTCGTTTCTTTCTTCTCCGTTTCCCCTCCTCTCTTTCACTCTTACTTTAATTCGCGACGGGCTGTGGAAAAGCATGCAGAAATTCGGTCGTCCTGAACGGTTCACGTATATGGTGCGTCGGCTTCGCGATGGGATGATGGCGTGCGTTACTAACAACGGGACAGTATCTGAAGCATTCACAGTGACTAACGGCGTGAAGTAGGGCTGCGTCCTTGCGCCTATCCTCTTCAGTCTCATGTTCTCAGTCATGCTGATGGACGCCCACCGTGACGAACGCCCCGAGATGTGCATCGCCTACTGGATGGACGGCCGATTCCTCAAACAACGGCAGACGCACTTTCATTCGCGTTTATCCACAGCCACCATCCACGAACTTCTCTTCACGGATGACTGCACACTCAATGCAACGACAGTAGAGGAAATTAAAAGGAGCATGGACCTCTTCGCTGTCGCATGTGACAACTTCGGACTTCGCATCAACACTGAGAAAACGGTGGTGATGCATCAGCGGCCGCCCAAGGCCACCTACACCGCAACTCACTTCAATGTTCATGGCGCCCAACTAAAATCTGTGGATACCTTCACGTACCTGGGCAGCAATCTCTCCCGCAGCCCCAAAGTCGACGATGAGATCGCTAAAGACAGCCAAGCCTTTGGACGCATGCAGAACGTGGTCTGGAATTGACAGGCCTCCACCTCAGTACCAAACTCAAGATGTACAAAGCTGTCATATTGCCAACGCTGCTATATGGAGCGGAGACGTGGACGATCTACCAAAAGCAGGCGCGGAAGCTCAACCACTTCCACCTCAGCTGCCTTCGCAGAATACTAAAGCTGACATGGCAATACAAAATACCGGCCATGGAAGTGTGTGAATGAACCGACCTTGTCAGCATCTATGCTTATCTGAAACAACTACAACTGCGCTGGAGTGGCTATCTTGTGAGGATGGACGACGAAAGACTACCCAAAGGACCCTTCTATGGAGATTTCACCACGGTATCTCGTCGAGAAAAGGGTTGAGTACGACGCCACAAGGACACAATGAAGACCCCCATGAAGCAATTGCAGATCAACCCGGCACACTGGGAGAACATCGCCTGGAACCGACCGGCGTGAAGGAAGACAGTGAAGATAGGGGCAGCAATATACGAAGCCAACCGAATCGCCACTGCCAAGGCCAAAAGAGCGGCAAAAAAGTCACCAGCGCCCCAGACCACCACCATCACCACTGCCCAAGACCTTCCAACATGTCCGCCCCGTCAACGCACCTTCCGCGCGCGAATTGGCCTGGTCGGACATCTTCGGACGCAATGCACCAACAGTCCGTCAATTCCTACTTCTACGTAAAATTCTGCCAACACTCCTTCAGACTCCCCCACCCTCACTCTTGACATTAATTCCACTGCTCCCACCATCATAGAGACCACATCCCTCTACTCATCGCCTATTACCCCCACCACCGCAACCATCACCGCCTTCACTACAACCACCACAACCATCCGCGATGGGGACTCTCTCCTAAACTGCTCTCATTGCGACCGCACATTCACCTCACGCATCGGCCTGGTCGGTCACATGCGAATCCATCGTACAGAGACTGGTGAACCAGTGCTTTTAGCACCAACCTGCAGCAGAGATTGCCGCCTCCACTGTCCACACTGTCCTCGCGCATTCGCTCATCGCATGGGCCTATTCGGTCACCTGCACATCCATGACAGTGGAATTCATCGCAATGCTGACAACACTGATACCCCATGCATACCATCCACTCCTGCAAATTTCACCGCCACTGCCAACCCCACTAACACGAATGACATCCCCCCAGCCTCTACCGATTTCTCCTGCCCACACTGCGCCCGAACTTCAACTCACGCATAGGCCTGGTCGGTCACCTGCGAATGCATCGCAGGGAGGCTCGTAAACCAGTGCCTAGGGCTCCGACATACAGTTGCCATGCCCGCCTCCACTGCCCTCACTGCTACCGCAACTTTAGACACTTCATGGGCCTATTGGGACACATTTGCCTCCATGGCAACCTGCGGTAAACCACCGCAGGCTTAACCACATCAGCACACATTACCTTCACCAATACATAGAAAACACCCTCACCCTCATCATGTACTTGAGAATATAATGGTTTCCTAGAATCCGTGGCTTGAAAGGCTGCCAATCGGACGCTTACAGCGGACCACGCCATCGGCCAAGTGTATGTGTTGTGCGAAGAGTGGCTGACCAGTGGACTGGGAGTCAGACGGTGATGGCTCCTCCATATCTCCTGATTCAGTGAACCCTGATGTTTACGTTATGGGGGCCAGGTTGTGCTGTGGCGCGCGAAGACAGGTACGCTAACCCATCAGCCGATGCGCCCACTCCCACAGCAGACAACTGATCGGCTCGGTCGGTGGTCTGATTGTGTTGGTGTAGGAGAGAGTGAGGTCGATGGCTCAGCGCATTTTCCTCATTATATACAATCTGACGCGCTTTGAAATTATCCCCGTGAGCTAAAAGCCGTGGCTTGGAAGGTTTGCAACTGACAGGATAATTCCGACCGCCTGGTCGGCCCAGTGCGTGCGTTCGTGTGCCATGGACGACTGGCGGACTGAGAGTCTGGTTGAAATGGCTCCTTCTTAATGTGGCCTTTATAGCCCTCCCACTCAGTTGGCATCCGAGCCTCCCCTCTCTACTGTTGTTTTGTCCTTGTTTGGAGTAGGACCACAGTGCATGGGCCTGTGCCCTCTCCCATCACCTCCTCCCTCCCCACCCCCTCCACCCTCATCCCTGCCCTTCCTCCTCTTTTCTCTTACCAGTCCTCTCCCCTCCTACCTTTCTCCTCCCTCCTCCTCTATTTCCCCCTTCCCATCCCCTCCTCTCTTTTCCTCCTCCCCTTCCCTCTTTTCCCCTCCCTCTCCCCTCACCCCTCCCTTTTCCCACACGGTCAAAAGCGTCCAACATGCAATCACCTTGACGGCCCAGGTGAATCGTACGTTCTTTCACTAACCCAAATTGTGACCCATAGTGGAGTTCAGGGGCCACCTTGGATGACTGAGCAGCCCTATTTAGGGAACAGCAATGCTTACCCTCGCACGAGGGAGGGGGTTAGAAAAAGTGCCCTAAACAAATGCTGGGTCCCACGGCAGCTGCAGCGGCCCGTGGCTCGTAGACTGCAATTTCATGTGGTTGAAAAATTTGAACAATACCAACAACTCCTCTCCCAACCCCCCACACCGTACCCTCCGGGTACCCCCTCGAGCAGGAATAAAAATGTTCTTTTGTCTTCCGTGGAAAACGCCCCATTCGTCAGAATTCGCAGTTTTGCATTTAGAATGTGCTCTCGTTCTAGAGTGGCTTAGCTATTTTTATGTGGTTTGCGTGGTCAACTCCTTCCAACAGGAGGCTGATGAGTTCTGATCAGGAAACTTGTAATCGGCCTGTGAATAAGACCACACTTGACTTTCAGCCGGTGCAAAGGAATGTGAAGCTATGATGGACAGCGTTCACCGATTGCACCCCGAGACATTTTCGCCTGTTTTGCCGCTGCCTTAAAAATTACCCTCAAATAACCCGCGGACGACAGGCGAACGGTGATTATCATTCGCAGGTTATGAATGGCCTTATGGGAAGAGCCATTGGGCAAAAGCCTCACACCTATCTTTTTATGTATATCGAGATCTGGCATAGCCATTTTGCGGAGACATAGCAGTAGATACAGTTTCCGATTTTCTACCCTATTGCTAATGTTCTCGGACGATTATATAATAAAATGGTACAACATATCCTCATTGTTCAGCCTTTGGTCTTAATCCGCTTCAGGGGGTGAGTTATCGTTATGTATGTAATTAGTAGTGGATATAGTTAAAGTGCAGTAGATCATTATAACTTTTTGACCGCGTGGCGTCTGTCCTGCATACCATGGCAGTACTTCGACGAGAGGTAAGATACCGTTGCCATGTCCGCTCGAATCAGGTCAAGTTCAGTGTCCTTGACCTTGGGGTGGTTCCAGTATTTGGGCTAGATAAAAGGCAAAGAGAAATACTGGCAGTGGAAGCAGCAAACGAGAAATCTAAGGTTACAAAGAATTGTTTTGATTTTGTGATTCTTATGCTTAAAGCCACTTTTTGGTGTGGTTGAACCTTAACAGGTGTGTCCTAAACACTGAGGCTGTCCAAATGGAGAAGATACGATCCAACCCATTATCATCATCTGCGACTGTCTCTGATGGTGGGTATGACCGCGAATCTGAAACGTCAGGGCTTTTTCCTGTGATCGCATCTCCTTCTGAATTGCTTCCCGGAACTTGCTTGTTCGCTTCTCTAGCACGGAAACTGTGCAGAAAACTTTGGTTTAAAGATTCTGCTGCTGTTGATACTCTTTGGTCCATGGCCTTTATGTTTCTCCTTAATAGCATGGGAGACTGCATTATTTTTCTTAAATGGAAAGAGTACAGCTTGTATATTGAAACTCCCAAACGCTCGTAAAACGGTAGGTGGGCTTCAAAGCGATTCGGAGGTGAAAAACTTTTAAAGACTAGAATAAATGGCTTTAAATTATGTGTCATAAAATCACGAGCTGAGTACAAGAGAGGATATTTCGCACATGAATTCTAGAAAAAACCTCATTATGCAGGCACTTATTAACGATGTAATCTGCACAGGAAGCCAGAATTATGCGCATTCAAAACCCAGCATATTGACAAGCCTGCTATCTCTTGTGATTTTGTCGCATGAAAACCTGTAACCCTTTCTAGCCAGAATCTCGGTTATAATAATAATACATAACCGGCTGATACATGAAATCAGCCATATATCTCATGGGTACGTATTCTTAAAAGGCTCAATGTGGCCAATTTCACGTCAAAAAATTAACTGGCTGACAGGCTACGCGTCAATCGGTATCTTTGTCAAAACTTTGACCTTAACTGCCCTTGCCCCTGTTTGTCGTCCTTCAGTGCGGATTTTAAGGAGATGATAGGATGTAGTCTGATTTACCATGCCGATAAAGGCAAGGGAGACTGGAATCGCCATTTATGATTCATTGGCTGTTATCAACCAACCAGCTGTTGTGTTGCCCGAGCCTCGTATCCGCGACTGCGCCACGAGCCCCATGTCTTGCTGGTTGTTAGATCGGAAATACGTAGCACCGCGTGGGTTCGGGTATGACCGGCCGATGACGGTTACTGAGTCAGAAACGACAATTTAATTTTCCCTTTACTTTTTCGGCATTGATCATCTGCTTACACTAGCCGGTGTGTGGCTGCTGAATGGGCACGAGAGTAAGCCCCATGGCAGAATGGGATGATTGAGACTCCTTAGCGATCGGTGAGCGTTCATCAAGGAACGATTCGATACGCTGAAAAATGAAGAGCGGACCTATGTTTTATCTATTGACGATTTCTTTTTTCTCCAGGTAAGTGCTGAGCTAGCTTCGCAACTAAAACGGTTTTGTTCTGACGTATCTGTAAAAACTTTACCAACACAATGCGTCTTTAACTATCATCTTCTTTAGTGCTTAATTATCCCACAACCAAGTGAAATTTGGTAGTTCAAAATTAGGGTTTGGAAGTAAGGTTGTGCAGAAGCAAAGCAAGTGGAGGCATTCTTACGCATTTATGTTAGCAAATTAAAATGCATACTGCTCTTTTGCATTCGGTTTGCGGATACTCACGGGTCCAAAGAGGAAAACTATTTTCAAAGCACCTAAGATTTTATGGTACAAGTGCAGGCAAAATAAAGATGCCCTGATTTTTTGATTTCTTTTTTTGATAAAAAAACGCTGGCATAAGTTTATATCATGTAAGAAAAGTATGAATACGTTTTACGATTCCGAATATAAATCAGCTTGAAGGAGCACTGGCAAGGACAAGAGATACTGGAATAGCCAGTTTTGGTTTATCTGTCGTTTCGTTAGTCAACCGCAACCCAAACCCAAAGTTTGATAACCGGAGTTCGCACCCAGACTCCTTCGGTCATCGAACGTTCAGTTCAACGTTCTAACGGTGAACCCGGCAGTCGTAGTGTTGTTAGGGACGATCGGTAATGCTAAGTTCTGTAGCCTGGTCAATAAATCATTCGCTCGAATTGTACCAAGTTGCTTTAGGGCGGTTATTGTTCGGAAGTTGGGTCAACCTGTATTTTGTCTTGCGATCCCGTTCGGCAGTCACAAGTGACGACATCGGCCACTGCTTCATGAAGTCAGTCCAGCAGTGGTGACTAGCGCAGCGCCTGCCACACTCTCCCCTCCTCCGCCCCCTGGTTTCCGATGGCAAAGTCAGGCAGATTGGAGGCAGATTCTGGCACAGTGGCTGACAAAGCCAAACAGAGCTTCCTCAACTGACACTCAAAATCTGATTCTTCCTCACGTCCGGTATGTAAAAGCAATGGATAAGGTGTATGTGACAAATATCCTGAAAGTTTTGTTTTAGATGCTTACTCTTTTCTTGGCTTTCAGTAGCTTTAGAGTCAACCTATCCTCTGAGCAACATAAATCTGACAAATGAAGCATTCTACTCATTTTTAATCATGTTTTTGAGCTTTAAACTGAGGCTTTTATAAGTATGACATCCACTTATTAAAAATTGAATCCAGTTCTTTTAAAAAATCCTCCAAACTCCAACAGCTTCTTTTTAAAGTCAGTGTAGTCAATATTGCGAATGGGAACACAAATAAGGGATTTTAGAAGGCGTGAAGTGGAAAACAACTTATTTCAGAAACGTTTAAAATGAGCACACTATGCAGAAACTGTCTTTAAAATGTCCAATTTAAAAAAATGCACAGAATAGGAAGACTTACATTGTTGGCATCTGAACGTAAGGAGAAACATTTTGTAAGTGCCCATTTAATAGAAAATTTTTAACCAGATCAAATTAAACTGGTAGACAGTTTCGGTGTCTCTTAATAGAACCATAGTCAAGTCTAAAACCTAAATGAGATATAAATCTCTTGACTTCTCTGCCAACACGTTGAATTTTATTTTTCTTGCGTCTAGAGAATGCAGTTGCCTTGATTGTTTCTTATAGTGCATGTTATTGCTTAGTATTTTAAAAGGAACTCACCAAGATTTAGAAGCGGGATCGGTAAAGAATTTTAGGTACGGTGAGGTCCAACCAAGAGCGATTTTGAATTTGTCAACATAGTCCTTCTACACGGGCTGGCAAACCAGCAACTCGACCTTCTCCTTGTCTGCATCTATCCACGCAATGAGCTCATTATAGGTGTGGTTTTTTAAAACAGCGGGGTAGTGTTGTGTTTACAGGCATTCGTTCACGCCAAAACTTACCCGTTGGCCTTCCATTCACGACATGGACAATATCGCCTCGAAGGAGGCGACCGAAGGCTGCAGGCGAGTCCTTTTCAATGAGGGAGATGAAGAAGACGTTTGCTTTCTGTTGGATGACAAATCCATAGCCCCAAAAGGTGAGCCATTTCCGGAGGATGCAACAGCGACCGCTTACAAACATCCTCGCTTAGCAGGAACCTGGCCCATGCGGGCTGTGGAACTATTTTATTGCGGTACTTGGTTTATAGGTGGTGGGAGATGTGCAGTTAGAGCCTATCAAATTTCTTCACTCTGAACGATGCATTTCGACGTGAGACGTCTTGGTCAGGGCGTCATCTAATAGGCTGAGGTTTGCGAACTTGTGCGCATACTCACAGAAACAGATTCCGGTGCTTTTGCATTGGTGGGTTCACATCTTTGATTAACGAGTCAAAACATCCCCAACCTATTTTTTTTTCTTCTGATTAAAAATAAGCAACCCATAAAATGACGAGGGGAAGCGAACATTGATGCCTCTGCGTGAGAGACCCACCTTCACGCTATAAACGGTGACTTTAAGTCCCGTGAGTCTTTAGGCCACCTTTCAACACTAGCGGCTTGCAGGATTACACCGGTCTGCTGCGGATGGATGAGGAAAGAGATATGTAGGGTGATGCTACCATTTTGAGACTCCTCCTTACGAACGCTTAGTACATTTCTCAGTATAAAACAGTTGATGCGTTTGAAATTACCATATCGAAAATTGAAAGTCTGCTAGCCGATGAGGTAGCTGGAGTCCTAATTGGAAGGAGTTTCAAACCTTAAGGACCCTCTCGCTCCATCTTACTCTGGCCTTTTTGGAACTTCTCACATCTATCAAATCTTAGCCCGGTTTGAGCAAAAATTGGGCCCGCGCCAGACGATGCGCTGATTCGCATACCCACTCAGTTTGCTTTTTACAGATTACTGGTATATATGGCATGTTATATATATATATATATATATATATATATATATATATATGAAATGGAACCGACAAAGACAAGGGAGACCGGAATGGCCATTTCTGGCTTATTAGCCGTCATCAGCCAGTCATACCCAATTCCAAGTGTGGCACACCTGGGATTCGAACCCGCGACCTTTGGTATTTGAGTCGAACGCTCTACCATTTGAGCCACGGGCTCATTGTTTTGTCGGTTTGTGATCGGGAATATGATGATAGTGTGGGGCTCACCGATCTGCTTAAGGAACATGTATGTTCCGTTGTGCCCTGGAGCTCAGACTAGAGCTCTCACAGGCGGTCGCATGGCGACGTGTAGCATATGATGAAATGGAACCGACAAAGACAAGGGAGACCGGAATGGCCATTTCTGGCTTATTAGCTGTCATCAGCCAGTCATACCCAATCCCAAGTGTGGCACACCTGGGATTCAAACCCGCGACCTTTGGTATTTGAGTCGAACGCTCTACCATTTGAGCCACGGGCTCGTTGTTTTGTCGGTTGTGATCGGGAATATGATAATAGTGTGGAGCTCACCGATCTGCTTAAGGAACATGTATGTTCCGTTGTGCCCTGGAGCTCAGACTAGAGCTCTCACAGGCGGTCGCATGGCGACGTGTAGCATATGATGAAATGGAACCGACAAAGACAAGGTAGACCGGAATGGCCGGAATCGCCATTGACCGGAATCGCCATGCGACCGCCTGTGAGAGCTCTAGTCTGAGCTCCAGGGCACAACGGAACATACATGTTCCTTAAGCAGATCGGTGAGCCCCACACTATCATCATAATCCCGATCACAACCGACAAAACAACGAGCCCGTGGCTCAAATGGTAGAGCGTTCGACTCAAATACCAAAGGTCGCGGGTTTGAATCCCAGGTGTGCCACACTTGGGATTGGGTATGACTGGCTGATGACAGCTAATAAGCCAGAAATGGCCATTCCGGTCTCCCTTGTCTTTGTCGGTTCCATTTCATCATATGCTACACGTCGCCATGCGACCGCCAGTGAGAGCACTAGTCTGAGCTCCAGGGCACAACGGAACATACATGTTCCTTAAGCAGATCGGTGAGCCCCACACTATCATATATATATATATATTGCGATCTACCCTGCTCGAATGCAGCGCTTAGTTCTTCACGCTAAACAACTGAAAATCTGTTATAACTGATAGCAACGTCCAACAGTCGTGGACTGCGGAGTCACCAATTGATGGGAGATAGGCCAAAATGACTGCTTTTCCAATGCGGACTATGTAAAACTCCTCCCGATGTAATATCGTTGATGCACTATCAAAGCCTGGCACCTACGGAGTTGGGTGCCAGGCCATGTGTGGCACGCTTGATGAGATGCATATTCCGGTCCACCGTCTCCAGTCTCCTTGGTGCCGTCTTACCACCGGAACATGATTCACGCGGCATAAGACGCAGCGCAACTTTAACTTGAAGGAAAAAAATTACCTTTTGGGTCATCATTGTGCCAAACTCGCGAGTAAACAGTGGACTTTTTCGCCTGCGTCGGTCAAGCTAGCGTTGGAAGAGTATTTTATTTGGTTGGAATGAAAGAACTTCTTCTGGCCTGCTCAGTAGGATTAACGGACTTATTGTTGCTCCAGGCTGCGAAACCCTGACTTCTGTCTGCCTGGTTTTACACTGACTACTTGAGTGCTAATTCATTTTAAACGAAACCGTTTGGTTTATCGCGTGCTCTTTCCAGGCAAAGCTAGAATTTAGTGGATGTGTGCGTGAGAGCACAATCTCTATCATCGATTTATCGACCAGCTGCCATCCCTGGGGCCAACGATAGTGGACGATGATGCAGTCAGCCATTGGTCAGAGGGTGAACTTCAAGGTTTGGCCCATGTCACTTCGGCTATCGCGATCTGCAGATCTCTTCCAGCATAACGGATCACCTCTATATATAAGATAGGAGCAACCTAAGTGTTAGTCGCGTTTGGTCACCTCGCTGGTACATGCCGCAACTACCAATGGAAACGCGATTGAGTTTGCCCGAGCTTGCCTTTTGTTGATTACCACCCGTGAGGAGCTTAGGCAGAAATCTTATGTTCGTTTCTAGGCTGTTTTTACAGGTTCGTAGAAGTCTCAGGCCATCACCCTCTATTGCTAACTGTAAGTGGTTCTGTGAGTGTTTTGGTAGATTTGCATAATTCAATTGGCTCACTTGTGAAAGATTCAATGACTTCGGTGGGATTCGAACCAATGGCAACAAGTGCAAGACCTTTCTCCAGTCAGCACTCTAACCGCTCAAGTAACGAGGCCTCGACCGGGGACTATGATTTGAATAAAACATTTACTCTCTAGAAATACATTAATTGGTTCCTTCTGGGATGCATTATAAACTGAAAATTGACACTACTCTCTCTTTTTTCTCTCTCTCTAGCTTCCGTCAAATTCACCTACAAGTTCATCAGTAGTTTAACAGATGAACCCTGAGACTTTGAGCTCTGTTTGAAAATTAATTTAGACTTAAGACAGATAGTAATACTCCAAGCTAATAAAAACGCTTAAGAGAAGAAAGCGGATATATTCCAGAAGCAAAAAGCCAAATGGTTCTCAATGTGAATTTACTTCAATTTCGCACATTACTTTCTGAAAAGTAAACATATATTTAAAAAACCGGGAGCAGTGATTTTACGCATAAATTGCCACCTTGCGTACGAGCACCATCCAGGCTGCCGAGCCTTTCATGATTCCTCCAGATAGATTAAAACCATTCGTATTAAAATTTGACGAAAAAGAAATTAAAATCGCAGAAACAATGCAATGCATGCACTTGCCGCCTTCTTTGAGAGGCGAACCTTACACGCAACTAGGGGAAACTTTAAAGGCTGCGTGGGTTTCATCTTTTACGTAGTCTGCAACTTCTAAAAGGAACTGCCACCTTTTTGAAGAAATGTGCACGCCAGCTCTTACCATAACGCTGATCCTTAAACAAGATAAAAGGGTATTTCCAGTGACTAGAGACGTGCTACGCTATATTTGATAGTGCGCTCCTTCCGAACACCGTGAAACAGAAGTTAACGTATGCTAGCCGACCTGACGGATGTTGTGCTCCCTGGCGTAATTATTTCGGGAACGATTTGGGAATATTTTGGGAAGACGTGAGTTTCATCAACCCCTTTAAGTCTTGCTGACGTTCTTTTAGTAACGCGAAGGCTTATTCAAATCAACCTTCGCACTTACCATCCACTCACAATAGCGTGCAATTATGGTACTCATAATAAGTGAGTAGACTTTATGCGTATTCTTTTCGACTAGCCAGCAGCTGCCAGCTTTTCGCATGTCATCACGTAACCAACGTCTTTTCAGCGTCAGCGTCAGGTTCTGTCACGCATACGCTACCTACCCTCCCTACATTGCGTAAAGGTAGCGAAGTCAGCCAAGTCAATTCTGTGCCTCGTTAACCGAGCTTTTGCAGCCTTCACTAACTACTGATTCGCAAAAGTCTTCAGAGCATTCGTGCGGCCACGTTTGGAGTCCGCTTTCCAAGCTTGGATTGCCTGGGCGGCGAAGGACATCAACATCCTTAAAAATTTCCAAAGGCGAGCAACAAAACTTGTCCTTGGACATGGCTCACAGCCTTATGAAACACGGCTGTCGAATCTCAACCTCTTTCCCTTGCGCTATAGACAGCTTCGGGGGGACCTGATACTAACATTCCGCATACTACGCCTCCAGGACTGCTGTCTCGTTCCAGGTGATTTCTTCGAGTTAGCAACAACAACGAACTTGATAGGTCATCCTCTCAAATTACGTGTGACTGGAGCAAGGCTAGACACTCGAAAGTACTTCTTCTCCAAAAGAGTAGTTAAAAGCTTGGAATAATCTCCCTCTGGATGTTGTAATGTCTGACACCTTGGAGGTTTATAAGCGAATGTTAGATCGATATAATGGTGCGAGCTACAACATGAACTGAAAGCTGCAAGAGTGACGTCAGAAAATAAGGTATTTAGGATAATATTAGCTATATTTGAGTAAAATTTCTTTATGTTTATTATCTCCGTTCGAGGGCTTGCACTCTCCCATAATTCCCATGCTGAGGTCCCCGAGGGCTTCGCTGCTTAATTATTTGCACACCTTGGTGACAAGGGGTTTTGTTCGCATCAGCTGGACCTGGCGGCCATCGTCCATGTGCTGTGTGAAAGTTCTCCCTTGGTTTTAACCGCAACGGACCGAGGATGATCTTGGCGGATATCTCCGCCGTTGAAATCACTCAACGGACTGCAATCAGCAAGGGAGCATCTGGCTGCACATTCCGCACTTCGGTGATGATTCATGTGACCTTTGCGATGCCCCCCGTTGGACCCCCTCCCCAAGGGCGACAGTTTTATCTCCTAAATATCACCGGGTGTTTTTTTTCACTGTTTGCTCTTTTTCAACTATGTTCCACCCTGTTGGCTCATATCAATCGGCCTCGTCAACATCCCGAGATACTATTTATTTGATACCACAACTCGTATGTACAAAAAGGGAATTCAAAGGTGACTCACCTACATCTCCCTCAAATATACTGATACTGACATTTACGGACATGTTTCGTATACGTCAAAATGACGGCTCACTGTGGACGTCTATGGATATAAGACACATAATTATATATAATTCCTTTTTAAATATTTTTGGAATATTTTTTTATACAGAAAAGTGTAGGGTGTTACTCTAATTAATTTTGTTGTCCACGCCGACCGGCTAAAAATTTGAATAGGCTTCACCAAAAAAGGATAGTCAAAGATGGCCGTAAATTGGACTGAGGAATACAGGGGCTGCGAATGTAAGCAAGGGTCTAACGTACGTCTTCCGGACTCTGATTACAATCGTCTTTCATTATGCTGAAATTTTAGGTCCCTAAGACATAGCGTGGCCAATGTCGATATCTTTTCGATATCCCTGGCTTGAAATATTTAGATTGACTAGATATCTAATCAATCTGCTCGTAATATCCGGAAATATCATAACTAGTAATAAGAGATATTTTCAAACATAAGCAAGTTTAGAAAAAATTAAAGAGAGGTTAGGCAAACATCCACATTTTTGTCAAATGGAAGGATGAATAGAAAGGTAAACCTTATCCGTTTTTGAATAGAGTTGAAAAATACGTGAAAGCCACAAATCGCGAGAGAAACAAGAAAAGAGTTCTGTTGATGTAAGTTTTAGGTCTGGCTATAAGGCTTCCTTATATGCATCATTGTTAGCCAATGCGAAATATTGGGCAACATTTTTCAGCCCAAAATTAAATTCGTCGGAAACCTGCTGTCATACGTAAGATTATCTAGGGAAATTGCACCTCTTCCGTAAATAAGAGATCTCATGTTTTATGTCATTTCATGCAGATAATCGTTTATCGACATAGACTCCGAGGCTATGATCAGGTTTATTGTCTGTTGTCAGCCAGTCCTACCCAACCCCACATGTACAGCACGTGAAGCTAAGACTTGTGTTCTTTTTAATTGAATAATAACTAATTCAATCCTGTACCACTGTGCTGCGGGAACATTGTCATGTCGGTTAAGACAGATAAGGGAACCTGTACCTAATCTCCTATTCACGTTATAATAAGGAAAAAGTTGCAACGATATCCAAGCTAAATGCACCCCTCTCAACCTCATGCAGTACAGTGTTCATGCACCGAAGATTCAGCGCATTCACACGAAGAAGTTAATCTTGAGTTATATTTCCAAAATTTGGCGATGTTCTGACCAAATAGTCATTCGGCTGAACATTCGCTATTACAAAATTGTATGCCTAGTGTGTCATTTTGCGGCTTTGTTTTGAGCTCGTAGATGCTTACAAATATTTACTGATTCTTAAGTTTTTCCTGTTCAAACAACAGATTTTTCAATCGGGCCTGCATATCCCAATTAATGTAATAAGAATAAGGTAAAGTTCTTCGGGACGACATAAAATGCAAATCGACTGCTACAGTTCGTTTGGGGCTTATTCTGCCTCCATTCAGCCGATCATAACGCGGACTACTAGCTTTATAAATGCCCCACCTAAAGTGACAGGAAATGACAGGTGGCGAGGCACTGGTGAAATTCGGTTAGACGCAGTGCTTGTGACCCACTTGCTAGTCTGAATCTTTTGATCAACTGCACCATACACGAGCACAAATTTGTGTTTTTGGTCCCAGCTGATAACCAGGGGTCAGATTGGTGGAATGAAGGCCAAGTTAGCCCAAAACAAACTGTGCCCTTTCGGATACTCAAATAAAACATTAATATACCCAAATTTTCTGTCGTCCCTCCTTCAGCAATTCTAACTTGACCAGTTTAGGCCTGGTGGTTAGTTGCCTGCTCCTGATATTTCGTAACCGAGCATCCCGAACTGCAGTTGTTTTAATGGTTTATTTCCCTGTGGGAAAATTTTCAGAATATGGCCTCCAACCGTTTCGTTCTTGTGTCACTCAATCATCGTTCCGATAAGTCCCCTCCCAATCGTTTATGTACATTTACACTATTTTTTTCTACTTCTTTTCATGTATATTTTTGTTCGTATTGGTATTTATGTACTAAAAGAATAAATCTCCATACCATTTTAACGTAACTACTTTTTAAGATGTCGTATGGTACTAAGACCCTCCTATTCGTAAGTACTCGCCTTATTCAGCCATTTCCTCTCCCATCTCAATCTGACCAAATGTACTATCGACCGATGTCAATCTCATTTACTCACTTTTTCCCCTCTTGGACGCTACATTGGTGGCAGCCGGTAAATTCCCCGTCTCTTTCACTGGCACACACCTCCGTCTAACTCTACTCGTGACTATCAACCTTGACCTGGCTTATTCCCCAACTTCTACCCCCCAAGGTATGCGAAAAAGGCCACAACATTCGAGACTGGCTTGTATAGGTAGACATTTTTTCTATTCTCGAGGCCTACACCCCATTATAAAAAATAACTGTTTTTATTTAAAACGCCCAGAACGCATTATGCAAACAAAGATAGCGAGAAGATAAAAGTATGACCATATACACATTCAGCTCTGTATGAGTAGGGAAAAATACAGCAAAAGTTAGAAATTGGAAACAGCGCAGTGGATAGTAATCGGTATTTTTCACAGCCGTCGGTCATTTTTGCTTTTAAAAAAAAATAATTAACTATTTTAGAAAAAATTGTGACCTCAGAAAACCACATTAAAAAATCCCGCAAAGAAAGTAGGGGGAGAGTATAGCAAAAATCGAATTGAAAAAAATTCAGGAGAAAAAAACTGTTTTTAGAGAAGATATGGAGGAGAATGGTAATTTCCTTCTGATCGTAGGATGAATGGATAACGGGAGATCAGGTAATTGAGTACGAAGAAGTCAAAACAGTGGGCTCAGAGGTGCTATTTTACACGAGAATCGACGATGAAGTTGAGGATTGAACATCTCAGTAGCTGGATTGGAATTTCGATAAAAGTTATCTACAAACGGAACGGGGTGGTTTAAAGCGTGCGCACCAATATTATACAATTATTTGACTGATGGATGGGCTTTCGAGACATCTTTTTTTCATGTAGGTGATGAAGTTTGGAAACGTAATTTAGATAAGGTCTCCTTTATTTCCGAATGTCCTTTCTCGTAGCTCAAAAAATGAAGAAAACAAAAGGTAAATCTTATCTGTGTTAAGATAAGTGTGCAGTCTGCACCTGAAATCAGATAGACTATTTGATAACCTTATATCGATTGGCAGGCTATTCCAAAGAATTTGATACATAGAAGGAAAGAGGATTGAGCATTTAATAGTTCGGGATGGAGGAGGTGGTACAATCACTGAAGATCTATGTAGGTTGTATGAACGACTTACGTCAAAAAGGGCTCAAATCCGAAGAATATTTGAAATATTCTTAAGGTGGAAAAGGAGACAGAAGCCAGTTTTGTCCGCGAACCCATTGAAATTTTAGGTCAGTTGGCTCGAAGTAGGGAGTAGAGGAAAGTTTCGGACGCAAGAGTTATCGAGTAAAATTTTTTGTTCATTTTCACTTGTAAAATGGCTAGACTCGTTCATTAAACAAAAGAATAGGGCAGTAATGGGCAACAATATATTTGTTTTCCATCATTTCTTCCCCACACCATCAGCGCGACGGTGCACCATTGACTCTGGGTCAACCCATCGACACCATTTAACCTCGCCCGCCAAACGGTGCTAGAATTTTTTCATTCGCCAGAATGCACGGATTTTGCAACGGAACGTTTGGCAACCTTGTGGTAAGCCTCATACCAATCAATCGATGAGTTCCCGACTGAAATCTAAAGCCTCACATTGGCCGTGTTCCCCTGCTTTCCACGTTCCGAGTGCGAGCGTCTTTTGCTCCACCGATTTACAACTGGCCTCCACGATCCCCATCATACCAAAGCTTTTATCCTCAATGCGCCTGCTAGTTTAACTAAGGTCATCCAAATATGCCAACTTTACGCAACATAGCAAATTACATATTGTCCGTGTTTCCCAAGGATCGACCTAGAAGAAGTAACTTTTTCCTCCGTTGCGACTCCCAGAAAACCTCTATCGGAAACTTGACAAAGTTGCTAGCTCACCTTAACTTCGGGTTCTTACGAAAACCACCTCCTCCGGGTTTCAGAATACAGTGTTCCACCTGCAAATGTGTCTGACATCAGCAAAGAACGAAGAAATACTGACAAACTCGCTTCAAAGGCTGCGTCGTTCTTTGATTCATATTCACATTTGATACTGAATTTTGTTCTGAAAAGTGCTATTTTTGCGCGTTGTTAACTAGTCACTTAATACTTTAAGCTGCTTGTTAAAAATTAGTTCAATCTCGTAGAGAGATTGGTGGTATGGGTAATGCAAATGTCCAGGAACCTACTACACGAGACAAAAGTTCGCCACAGTGACTGGGATTTGAACCACCCAGATTTACATGAGCGACCGTGCTCATGACCGCTCGGCCAGCCAGCGGGAAAAAAAAACATACACCCAAAATAATGATCTGTCCCACCTTTGTTAAATTTTTCGATTTCATGGGACTGAATCTCACCGAAAATAATCAAGTTACTCTCAACTAGTCGAGAAGACCCATTGGGCAGCAATATTGAAGAAAGCATTGCGCTACTGAATTCAACCACAAGAAAGATAAACAATGAAGTGCCAACGCGCTGCGATGGATGCCAAGAACTCAATATCAGCGTTTTGAGATATGACGGAGACCCCGATATCCTATCAGAAATAAAAGCAGTACTTGTCAAATATAAATTGCTGGAAAATGACGCAAAAGTGCTGAAAACATCGGTGGGCCAGATTACAAATAGCGCGAGGAAACGGTAAAGGTCAAAGAACACAATAGAAAGTGAATAAAGAGAAAAAGAATGACGTCCTTAGAACAAACCTCAGAGTCATTTTCAAATAGAGGTGATTTAAAACAAATTAGGTATTTCCCCAAGTTCGGAAAATCTGGGGCCTACAGAATCGGTCTGTGCAAAAGTAAAATGAGCAATCGGCGCCCCCTGAAAAATCAAAAAGCAGTAATTGTAAGGTATCACTAGCACCCCGGAAGAGCGCCAGCAGCACGTCCTATACATGTCCATCATGCTACAATAGAACACAGAATGGTAGCCAGCAGAGTAAAAGAAGGATGGTGTTTACCACAGCTGCTTGTGACTTATCGATAGACCTGGATGCCACAAACCCAAATTTAGGCTTCTCGGGAGGTATTCGAGTGAATACAGTTAAAAGAGCAAAATCACTGTCTCAAAATCAATTAGCAAGCTCACCGACGAAGAGAAATTTTGGCACAATAATTAAGGTCGTAACCAAGTCTATGATTTAATCCTCCATCACAGGTTCTTTCCCTGACAGAGAAATTTGGTTTGTAGTTCATTGTGCCCCTGAGGCCACTGGTGAAACACCAAAAGAAAGGATAAAGTAGGAGCTGTTTAAATTCCAAATT
Source organism: Schistocephalus solidus (assembly GCA_017591395.1). Lineage (NCBI taxonomy): Eukaryota > Metazoa > Platyhelminthes > Cestoda > Diphyllobothriidea > Diphyllobothriidae > Schistocephalus > Schistocephalus solidus. The sequence continues at coordinate 15,366 of WEDG01006177.1, read as the reverse complement.
CTTGAAAAATAGTCAGGAACCCGGTGTGGTAGTCGAAATCAAAACGATGTTTCGACTAGGGCCTGTCGTTGGAAATGAAACGTAGGAGGTTTGACCAAGACCTTTGTCAATCCTCTTGGGAAACAAACAACAGGTAGATCTACTGCTGTCTTGAAAGTCCAGTCTACGAAAAAATCATCGTTGAGTGTTTTTTTTTCCAGCCGGACTACTCTGTCATCGATCGGATGAGAATGAAGAAACTGGTAACAGAATTGAAAAGATGTCAATGCGATTGAAAATTAAACTCAAAATATTAGAAACAAAAATCATAAAAACGATGCGCTCGTTTTCATGGGATCATCTGGTAAAATTGACGGCAGCCACGCCAGTCAGCCGCCCTACCAAATGCCTTTTTATATGAACCCAAACAGAGGATTGGATATATCTTGTGAAATATCCAGCAATAATCGTCAGGCGCAAGAAACAACACGCAAACTCCGGAGTTCAAGAGAACAAGAAATGTGACCGTGATGCTCACAACTGTGCAGAGTCTATTCAGTAAAATGGATGAAATTAAACTGGCAATGGATCATTTGCAACCTGACTTCATGCCTCTAACTGAAACATGGTTAAATGAGCAGATCGCAGACACAGAAATCAGACTGGATGGATTTCAGCTTATAAGCAAGGACCGAAACGGACGTAGGGGTGGGAGAATCGTAATGTTGCTGCAAGATGGCATTCACTACGTCCCGGATGGGTCCTCACCAAATGGGAACCCGTTTTTGCGAAATAATTTGTTGTAAATTGAAAGAAGCAAACCAACCAGATCTACATGCTGCCATTGTATATAGACCCTCGAGACAACGGACAGACACGTATGAAGTACTTATCACGGAGTTAAAGCAGATCTATCGTAGCAAACACGCATTAATAATTGAAGCTTTCAAATTGGGAATCGATAAATAAATAAATAAATTGTACTGCTCACGATCGGAAAACTCATTCGAACAGAAATTAGTACAATTGGTAACTGATGAGTTCCTTAATCAACAAGTCACAATGGACACGTGGTTTCGAAATGGGTGGCAGTCAACCTAGTTAGATTTTATCATCAGTAGAGACAATAATTGCATCCTTTAGTTAAGTGCCCACATGCCCCTTAGACGAAGTGATAATTGCGTACTTGCTTGGGAAATACAGTCACTTTTCTGTGCCCAAATTTCGAGCATCTATGGAGAGAAATGTGTGAAAAGGGGATTCAACCAACTAAAAGAATCACTGAATGAGAAAGAGTAATGGTCATGCACACGAACCTAACCCAAACGCTCTCTGTTGGTTCTTTACGAACCTGACTCAGCACTTGGTAAAGAGCTGCTGCCCACTTAAAAGGAGATCATGCGTATACGTACCCGAGTGCGTGACCTTAGAAATAAAGAGGAATATCAAATAGAAACGACGACTGTGGAGAATATAAGCCAGATACCAACAACCCAAACACTTTTCCCCTTTTAAGAAACAGCAAAATTGGTGTCGAATCTTCTGAGGAAAGAAAAATCATCCTTTGAGTTATTGACAGTCCAAGACATACCAAAAAACTCGAAAAGGCTCTTGACTTATATGAATAATGCAAAACGAAATCGGGACCCCAGAACTTGCCTAAAAGACAATCAGGGAAAAATTTAAACGATAACTCAGACAAGACCAACCTCATATCCAATATCCGTGCATAAAGAGAAGCCACCTTTTGACGAGGAAAAACACCAATGTATTGCCACACCTACAAAGAAAATAAGCACGTTGGCAGTTAAGAACAAACAAAGTAAGGAAAACTCTGGAACAGCTACAGTACATTAAGTCGCCTGGCCTGGATGGAATATCCGCAAAAGTTTAAGGTTAACTCTCTTAGATCTTTGTAAGTTCAATTGAGACAGGGGATCAGTCTACCAACTAGGAACTGGCTAACACAACCCCCATCCAAAAAGGGAGAGAGAACTTCATCAAATAGCTGCACATCTGCCAGGCTCACTAAATATTTGTTACAAAATCATGGAGAAGAAAATCAAAACGGAACTGATGAGACCTATTGAAGAGAAAAATTTGGGACGTTCACAGTAACATGGCTTTAGAAGTAGTAGATCATGCCTCACAACCCTGCTCAAGCCCACGGAAAGCTGTACATTATCATTAGAAATGGGTTTATCCGTCGATGCGGTCTACATTCAGTTCAGCAAAGCATTGGACAGAGTCCCACACAGATACCTGATATCGAAGCTTCGACAAATGGCCATGAGTGGAAACTTACTGAAACGGTTGGCCAGCTTTGTCACAGGGAGGCGCTTGCGTGTTTTTATTGGTGACGCCAAGTCTCAATGAAAAACCACTCATAGAGGGGTTCCGCAGGGAACGTTCTGGGTCCCATTCTGTTTCTGATATAGGTGAAGGACTGCTTTGATTTTCTGGCATGTAAGAAAGTCATGTTCATTGATGATCTGAAAATATGAAAGCCGATCGAAAAGCCTGAGGATGCGCAGAGGGTAAAAATAACTTGGATCACTTGCAAAATTGGTGGGATAAGTGGCGGCTGAACCTCAATTTCAACAAATGCATGTCATCAGACCACGGTCAAGGGAGATGTGATACTTCATCTGCGGTCACAAACTCAAACAGGTAAACGAGCTAAAGGACTTGGGTAGGTGGAAAAAACCCACTCTCAAATCTTTGAATCACTGTGTTAAGCTGCCTAAATGTATCTTAGGGGCCATCAAAATAGCCTTCATTAATTTTGACGAAGAGCATTTTGGTCGTGTGTTTGGAACACTTGTCCTGCTGCTTGACTTTCTAGTAGATATTTTTTTCTGATAGCCATTGTAGTAGTTTGTGAGTAAATTTACCTGGCAGCCCCTGTGAGATTCATGTTTGGCAATCAGTACCAGGAGCGATAAAATCCCTAACGATGAGGACATTTTCAAGTTGGCTTTTTACAGTTCCGTTATGAGAATGAGATCCAAATCAGAAATCGGATAAAATGAATGTTTCGCCACCGAAAGCATCAGTGGTCTGACATATAAGCGACAAAGCGATGCTTAACAGTTCCATATCCCGTACCAGAATATGTACCTCAGTTATAGTGGTGAGATTGCAAGTGACAAACCTTTTGACTCCTTCTTGATTTCGTATATCTCACCCGAAGTGTTGATATACTAGGCGATACTTTGTAACAGGCAATATCTACAGAAAGCCCCGTTTCAGTTAAAGCCATAATATGTGGTTTAATTTCCTCAAATATGTTTCTAAAATTGTGTAATTTCTTTAAAATATTTTTGTACATCTGCGGAGAGGAACTTCAACGATCGTTTCGTCAAATAAAACTTGAACATAGATACTTGCTATTTCACACGTGCTACATAGCCGACTTTTCTTTAAACGAATCCGTAGCTGAGGGTATTCTCATGGTTGGATGACAAAAACCTTCAATCTAATGATGTAAGTAAAACGCAAGTAAGACAGCTAAACCAGACTCATCTGCAAACGTATTCAAGTCAATTTTGATGGTTTATTAGGAAATTTTTGAAAACATCAATTCGGAAATAACGGTGGGAAATTAAAGGAACCTGGATGCATAACAGATTCTTAGTCTGGACTGAATGGAAAAATCAGTGAATAGCTAGCCTGTGGCAATCGTGGTGTTTCTGTCAGTAGAAACCCAAAGATGCAGGCAATAAGCAACGACGAATGCTTGGTGCTGATCACGATTTTTGGATGTTAAATGAGACTTTTTCAATGTAGTTGGGAGAAGTTATTTTGGAAAACACTCGGTTTTTTTTTTACTGAAAAGTTATCCTTGCAATACGCAGAGCATTCATAAAGACACAGAACAGGACTTTCTGTATTCCAGTGCGATTTGTCATGAAGTGCTCATTACTTTAAATAATTTATCAAATCCCATTTTGCTGTCTTCGACAGCGCTCACAGAATCTGCACTTGCTCAAGTTGCTTACAATCGATGTCTTAATTGAGCGCGCTGTTCGTTCTGCCCTGTCCGTCGTCTAGTAACGGCGGTTCTTTGCGTATGCTTCACGAGTACCACAACTCCCTTGCTATAAAGACTTCACATTATAAGGTTTGCCTATGGCGTATGAAATCCTCGAGGGTGTGGGGAATGAGGTTTTGATCTGTAGTCTGTTCGTCGGTATTTTAACCGTCTTTGTGATCATGAAGTTATATCACGGTGCCATTTCTAGTCCATCCACTAGAGAGACACGCACAGCAGCTGTTAATTCGATGAATTCTAACGCTGATACAGCTAATCAGGAAGATGCAATACCGACCGAAGAGGATATTGATGCTTTCAACGCCGGGTGCATAGATAATCTTGATGATGATGACGATACCGTCAAACGGGAAAAAAATGCGGCAGGTGCTTTTTATTTTCATACACGCAATGTCTAATTTTATAGATATTTTATTCTATGCATTTTGCTCCATTGTGTCTACGCACACGTGTCCTGCATAACGTTTAACCAAATCACATTTCTTTATTGCGGACGTCACGTGGAAGTAACTCGCATATGTGCTATTTTAGGTGGCCCAGAGCGTTTCAATAGACGGATTTTTTAATATCCATGTCCAGTGCATTAGTCATCAATATTTTGAAGTAAAAACTAAATATTTTTTAAGTAATCGACCTGTTGGTTGATCTTACACGACCCTGGTAAGTTACTACGTACTCTAATGTTCATGCAAGAGCCATACACAGTTAGGTAATGTTGAATATACTAAATGACTGCGGCGATCCTCCCATTGCCCGTGTGAGCTGCCTGGCGGTGCATGTGTTCTGGCAGGTCGCTGCTAAATTATTATCCGGGGACTAAGAGACAATATCTTAGGCAGTCAGTGGTGGCTAAGCTTGTGTGACGTCTAGTGGATTCCCTTCTTTTGCAAGTTGGGTGGGCTTTTTGCATTTTTTAGCACTTTTTCCAAGATCAAAGCTGTTTTATAAAAATATTCCTTGCAATTTTTTATTTACTCGTAACAATTCTAGGGTAATCTTTCTGTTCAGGGCCGTCAACTGAGCCATGCGACTCGGATGCTACCAAAGAGAAGTCAGAAGAGGATATGAGAACCCGTGCACTAGCCAAATGTCCCAGTAATCACATTGTTCTTCGACTTCAGTACCTTGACGATCGTGTTCGCTATGTACATGCTCCTGAAAATATGCCAGTAATGTATTTCAAAAGGTATCCCGCACTCACCTAACATTGCGTTGAAATCTTGCATTTTCGTTGCTGATTGATAGGTTTTTTAAACTTAAACTTGCTTTTTTAATGATGCCCTGATTCTTCGGGCCTCGCATCAAAAATATCTAAATTGCACATCTTTTAACTCCCAGGAAATTTTTCTCCGAGGAAATACTCAACCAGAACAAGAACGTTCGCCTTATCTTCCAGGGGAGAGAACTAGCAAATCGTGAACAGACCTCAGGAACTATCTCTGCCCCTATTCCAGGTGATTCTGTGGATCCCTCGCTGCGTCGGCTATGTGATTACGGTGTCAGGAACAATTCTACTATCCACTGTCTGGTGAGCGACATGCCAGTCAACCGCTCTTCGTCGCCAGCAACTGCGCACGGTCGTGAACCCAACGCACGTTTCACAGCCACTGCGAGCAGTGTCGACATCGATTTTGGCTCTTACTTTATGATGCCTCTCTTTGCCTTCATTATCGGCGTTACCTGGATTTTCCGCCTTATATTCAGCCAATACTTCAGTTTTCTCTCCACGTCAGCCTTAATACTACTTTCAGGATTGTTTTGCGGCGCAACTTGGTCGGTTTCTCGAGGAAGTAGACCTGTTCGTCACGTAGAACCCGCTGCAGGTGATGCGACCACGAGAAACGCACGCGCGGCGCCTCCAAGGTCGGTCGGCTGACCTCCACGCACCGCTATTCCCCTAACATTTAACTTCGCAGCAATACGGTTCTGTCCGTAATAGACAACCCTGATAATTTCGATTTCATTTATTTTGAAACGAGAGCTTTTCTTTGAAGACCGTATTTTCCCTTGACGTCCTCTTCCAATTTAATACGTTTGTCGGCTCGGTTTCCAGCAGGACACGTAGGGTGATTGTTTGAGAAATCACCTCACCACGTTTGCTTCGTTCGGCTTGCAGTTACTGTTAGCCTATCGGAAAACAGAAATTTAGGTCCCGGAACTCTGGAAACATACGAAAATATTTTACCAAAGCTTAAAGATTTCGCTTCCCGCCTTTTTTAGAGATTTCGACGACAGATGGGTTGCCAAGAAAGCCAAAAAGGGTATTCGAACACGTACTACCAAAGGTACCCTTTGAATGGCTGCAGTTGCAAAGGCTGAATCAAATTCGAACACGGAACACGCTCGCGTGCGGTATTAAAATGTCCACAATCATACCCAGAATAAAATTAGCTTACGGAGACTGGTATAGGCTAGGTTCTATAATAGCAAACCCCATCTGTGTAAGCAAGCCAGAGGGTTCGCTTTCAGGGAAAGAAAGCACTGTAGCCCAAACCGATATATTTAAGCAAATACAAAACATTGATACGGGAAATTTTGTCTCTGTACGAACAGATTGTTGCAAAATAGTTCGTCAAAATGCCATTTATCTGTCGGCGCTATTCAGAATATTCGGCAAAACACCGAAATACTCTCTCCAAAGGTTAGCATGCCATTTTATGGTTCTGGGGTCAATAAATCACGGCGATAGAGGACGTAGCATATACAAGTGGAGGTAGGTGCCTGTACAATTGAAGTGTGGGGGTGAGTTAGCACCTATGTTCCCGAAGATTTCTTCTGCACAAGCTTTTTGTCTGCAAATGCTGCCTGTTCTTGTTTCTGCTGCTGCAACTTCCTTTTCTTCTTGAGCCGACGTCTGGCAGAAGCTGAGAGACCGACTCTCGGTGAGATGCTATTATTGATTGGAGTCGGTGACTGGAAATCCGTCCTCATCTGTTTTTCATCAGAGGGTCGCAGATCGCAGGGGACGCTAATTTGGCGTTTCAGGGATTGATGTCGTGGTAAGATAGCAGAATCGGTCTCAACTCTGTCTCCAACGGCTGCATGAGGGGCGGAAGTCAGTTCGGACAACCAGTCGGGGTACAGAACGCAAAGATAGCGCATTAAAATACGCTGTGGAGGGTCTTTATGAATGGCACCAGTAGTGGTGGCGCTTTTGGGGCTAGGCGATGACGTCTCAACGACAGCCGCCTCGCGCTGATTGCTTGCGTCGGCGTCGATGGCCTCAACGAAGAGAAGTACTGGAGGCGGAGAACGGGCGGTGACAGCCAATGGGTAAAGCTGTGAGTCGGGGTGGATAGTTAGCACTTGACGCCTTCGGCCCTTTGGGGCATTCAGAGGGTCGTAGTACGGCAGAGCGGATCTCTTCATGGTCGGGGCCAGCGGCAAGAACGGCAACCTACAATGCAGCAGGAATAAAGTTACCCCATCGGAAGCATTTGGTGTACAGGTTTAGAGAGCTAATTGCACAAAGTCATCATCCAAATCGATCAGATTAGTTTTATTATTGGCTGGGGTCGAGCAGAAAATCAATTACCTAGGAGCCTATTCCTAGGTCTCTCGGAGCATTTGGAAATTCTCTTCAAAACACCACTGGTCGTGGTATAGCCGGGAAAAGCGTCGTCTTGGCACCAGTATAGCACCCGCAGACAGTGTTAGGATACTTGGCGCCCGACGTGCGAGAGTTGTCAAACGATGAACAGACCGGTTTTTACGCTGCGAATTAGTGTGGAAAAAGTTCGCATACGAAGGCTGGGTCGCACTCACTCAAATCACATAATGCTACCATGCGAGACGCAAACAGAAGACGAGACATACATGTTGCGTCATGCCAGCCACTGCCTGTTTTCGTCTCCAGTCTGTCTGACCCTGCCTTACAACTCGCGATTGGACCGAGATTACACTAACTACCCCAGTAAACTAAATCCTAAGCATCTCAGGGCTATCAACGGCCCTGAAAGTTGATTCTCCGAAGACTGCCAACTGATAGGATAACTCCACCTTTTGTACTAGAATCCACGTCGACGTTATAAGGAAGCTGAACGTCCGTGGATGGGTGATACTCCCGTTGGATGTATCATCACTGTTTACCAGCGTACCCCTGGTAGAAACTACCTTGGTAATGTCATTTGGGATATTAAATACTAAATAGATATGCCAGTTAAGACCCTTAAAAATGTCTAGTTTCTGCAACGGCCAACTATACGGGCAGATAGACGGTGTGACGATGAATTCAACACTTGGACCGTTTCTCGCAAATGATTTGGTGGGCAAGATCGAGAAAACAAGTCTAAAGGGCACCATTAATGACCTCAACTTTTGCGGTCGGCACGTGAATAACATCTGCCTGACAGATCATAAGACCGACGCCCTGCTCAGGAAGTTTAGTAGTGCGCATTCCTCACTCAAATCTTCTGCAGCGTCTGAGGTGGATAATGAAAGGGTGTTTCTCAATGTCCTTCTATACAGGCAAGAGGATGGATCTACCCAGCGAAGGGCATTCCGAAAGAAAACTAGGACAGGAAAATATATTAAATTTCACAGTTTGTTCCCTTAAATATGAAACGAAATTTATTCCAGGAATTGACAGCTAGTGTGACTGTTGAAGCATAACACACTTCGTGAAAACGGATACCCAGAGACTAATTCTCCAAAATATTGGGGAGCGCACAGCAAAGCCTGGTACCTTAACTGCAGAAAAGAAAGACATGTCCATAAGACTACCTTTCTTAGGGGACACAACAATTAAGCTAGTAAGACGACGTCTGACGATAGCGATCACGAGCGCTTTCCCGCAGTGAATCTCTACGTATTCTTCACGAAATCTCCCATCCTAGGCTTGGGAAGCCAAGACCGACTCCCGTCGAAGGCCACATCGATGTATATTTGTTCTTTCATTTGCTCCTGTGGAGTGGGATATAATAATCGTATAACGAGGCGCCTAGAAAAGAGGGTACTTGAACACATACCCGTCTGGTTAGGTTAAAGGTGAAAGTAGATCTACTTTAAGTCCTAGTCTCCTATATCTGGTTGAGTTTGTTAGTTGAGTCGATCCCAACGAGGCCCTTCTACCGGACACCACTCTACGCCAACGGGTGCTAGCAACAGCCGAAAAAGTGGCTATACGACTAGCAACTCCAGTGCGGTTCCGTCAGATGACGCTCTCCCTTCTCTGGCCGACGCCGACCTCAGGTGGCGATCACACGCCACCCCCACCTCCTGATGACAGTCGGCGTACTTTGCAGTGATTTTCGCTCAAACTACGAACATCACTCACAGCTTACCCTACTTCTCCCCTTCCCCCAGTCCCAATGACCTCAATATGCCCACCCCACCATGCGGGCGGCGTGAGAACGATGAGTTATAACCCTTTTAAAATCCTGTTCACCTCGGATATTTTCATTCTCTATTTAACTGATGAATTACTGAAAACACTGTCGCATTGACTTCTCAAATTCAAGTACATTGTATAGAAAACAGGATTTAAAAAACATCCTTTCATGCACACATCTGGTAGCAAATCACATCTTCCTCAAAGAGCATTTACAAGCTAAGACGGAGTTGAAGTTTTGCCTATGAAATCACCGAGAATCTTTTTTCCGCAGTGCTAGTGCGAAATGGTCCAGCGGACTCTGGCAAGCTGGACACCTAACGTCCTCAAATTCGATTGGACACCGAAAGTGATTGATTTTTTAATTAATCATCCTTATGATCGAAACAGTAATCCAACACTTGAGTCCAAATATTGAACGTCGAAGGCTTAGAAGTAAACGGCAGAATGAAGAAACTTCCACAAGTGGGGAAAGTGTCATTTCAGGATCGCGTCTTAACTGACATAAGCAAGTTTGTTAGACGTGAGACCACGTGCACGGACGAAGCAGGCGACTAGTTTGGAAACTAGTTTTGCTGTTCTCAAAAAGTACTGAGAATACTTGGGCACTGAGCCTCGAACCGCGACCACACGCGGAACGCAAGGAATCGTGCAAAGGAGGGCTTTTTAGATAGCGAAGAGTTTGAGCTGCCAAGGTACCTGGTCACTGAAAGCGACTTCGAAGAAGGCCCGGGTCAGGTTGTCTAAATTCTCACCACAGGAAGTCAGATGTCCCAGGCCAGATCCATGGACTATTGACTTGAGCTGGGCACGAACCTTCACGGCGGTTGCCAGACGCGAGGCATTGAGGAAGTTCTCTCTGCACCAGGTCTTTTTTGCAAGTCCGTGGTTTCTGCTCGGTTTGCTGCCGTTTGTTAAGCCGTTCTCGGGTTGCTGACGCTTCTTGCTTAACTTTGTTAACTTTAGGTAAGCCCGATAGACAAGAACGAGGCTTGCAATGTCGCCGGAGGGGTGTCGGAAACGCATGGCCACCTACAAAGAACGAAGAGGTCCTCGTATGGCCAAGGCAATAATGAACGTTTCATGGGCGAACGTGACATAAGCATTGTTAACCTATCGAACTTCGGGAGCGATGTGAACCTTACGTAGGTGGGCATATTTGGGAGGAATGTGCAGTAACAATCAAAAGACTACTGCGAGCACAGTCGATGTGCTGTCTCATGAAATGTTAACCAAAATGATAAAATCTGTTATTAAATTCGAAAAAATACTCAAACAGGCAGGACAATCTCAAGAGATTTCTGGATGGCAGCCTTCGAACGAGCAGCTATCTGGCCACCTTCAAAAACTACGCTCTGCAAAAAATAGGACAACTTAAATAATATGCATAGTTAATAGTGATGTCCTGATACATGAAAAACACAGTTGGTAGCAAATGCCGTGTTCTGAAAAGTTTACATTTGACGAAAGGGTTCATTTCAGGTTTAACAAACTTTCTCAATTACCGAATAATTTTTAACTCAACCGGCTTTTATGCTTGAATTCAGGGTTTCCAAATTGCATTCTACACATGATCCGTGAAAAAAATCTTACAACTCTATAAGCTATTAGGAAGATGTCATAGAACGCTTATACAATTTTGCAGTGAACTTGGAACATGTTCTATACTTCACATACGAATATGAATTGGACAAGTCACGATATTAAAAATCCCATAATAAAAACAACCATTTTTTCTAGTTTAAAACTTGAAGAAGAAGTGATTGGCTACAAAACTATTTTTGTGCATGCGTTCGTGGATCGAACGATTTTCGCAGGCGGCAGGAAGGAAGCTCGTCCAAAAACCGACATCCTTACGTGACTAAAATAAATGCTGCAAGTTAATGAATATTAGAACCACACTTAAGTAATCTTTTCTAATCGAAAACACATTTCAGAATTTTGGTTGACATTTATTGTGTATCGGCGCATAATAGATCTTCTTAAAATACTACTTGCATTGTTACGGCAGCAATGTTGGTGCATTTTGAGCTATTTGTAGGACAAGGACAGTTGCAGTCAATTTTGAATCTAGCACAGCATTCTCGTTAGTTACCTGCGAGTCAGCTCCTCGCATAAAACTTTACAGAAGGGAAAGAGATGCTGAATTAGAAGGGTTAACCCAAGGTGGATTAGGGGGACTCTAACAGACAAGTTTTACTGGCTCCCAGTACCGGTGGAGCAGAGTACAGTCACGTTTTCCCATAATACCGAGGGCCTTTCTGCCAAATCCTATGGTAACAGCAAGCACGGAGGGATGCCTGTTGGCTAAAAAAAAACTGAGAGGTTGGCTTGCGGCCAGGTGACCCGCTTGCAGAACCTAGTTACAAAGTACCCCACTACAGAAAGGGTGTCCTTCTTCTCCAAAGCTCTATTTTTTCGCAATCTGTCGGCAGCCGGGGGGAGCGGGGGGATTAAAAGCACCAAAGCTTTAACTGGACTACAAAAACCCTCTTGAAGTGCCAGTCGGAATAAACTGGCTCCACAACCCTAGCAAACCCACATAGACCAGCTCACCTCGGAGTAGTCTTCGCGGCTTTCCTGAGGCACATAGAAGACGGGGGAGACGTAGAGCATGCTGACTGCGGTAACGGCCTCTACCAGACAGCCCAAAGTAGCCGCCGAGACGAGGGTCCGTGCCAGCCGCGGCTCTAGAGGGAAGGCGGTCAGCAACCGACCCAATGGCGTGAGCTACAGGTGCGGGAAGGGGGCAGTAAACGAAAAAGGGACCAAGAAGCTAGGGATAAAAATGGGGGAAGCGTTCATCAGATCACCTTACTCATGAAATGTGAGCGAAATTCGGCTGGGTGATATGGCAAGATTTGGTGGTCTTATTGGTGCTTGTTGAGTTTATGTGAAACATAGAAAGCCTTTTGCTTCCCAATATCCATGTAATCTCTTGGACTATCTAATGCCACAGGTAAACAAATCATTTGGGCGCGGTGCGCTATAAAAGAACCGTAATATAAATAGGAAAAGTTGCAAGTAACTGCCCTCTGAAAATTTAATTTTGCGTCAGGTTAAAGCAGGTATGAGAAGTTGCATTGTATTTCAATAAACAAGGGGCGGATTTAACCATAAGAATTCTTGTTTTGCGAATTTTGTGACACGTTGTGTCAAAAAAACCAGTAATAAACGTTTTTGACAGTACTCGGTTTGGTCGAGATGATAAATAAACAAAGAAGGTTCGTCAGAAATTCGAGATATACTCATGAATTTTCAAGCTGGTTATACCAACCCATCGTCAGATCGAAATGAGAAGTGAGAGCTGGGATAATATCGCTGAAGGGTTTTGGGGCACAGAAGTTACATCGACAGACTGACGCCATGGGGGTAAGGGGGACGTGAATCGTGTTAATATATCTGTAGCATGTGAGGGGAGGGGTGCTTAAGTTTTGATATTAAGTCACGTGGTGGGGGGTGCAGAATTAGTGAAGTTGCACTTGGCTGAGCACGGATAAGCAGTTCTTGTTTTAAGGTGGGCTTAAATCAGTGGACCGCGCACGCAGACCTTCGTAATGCGCATCCAGATCGACGTGGCGGTTGATACTGTTTGTGTCGGAGGGCCAAGCTTCAAGGAATTCGCGTGCTTTTTGACGCTAACCACGGCGAACACTTCAGTTCCCTCCCAATTGAAGCGGTAGTCGCAATCAACGACGTGCGCTAAAGTGAAAGAAAAAGGGATCGCGTCGGTGGGTACCGAGTCGTCGACCTGTGTGGCCTACGTAGACGCAAGAGCAGTTCGCACATGGAATGCGGTAAATAACATCGGTTTGCTGGTCTTTGCGTACGGGATTTTTAACACGTGATAGTGCTGCCCGCAGGGAAGACGCTGGCTTGTGAGCGATGCAGATGCCTAATCGGTCTAATTGCCGGGCGATTATTTCCGAAATGCTCTGCACGTATGGCAAGGAATGGAATTTCCTCGGTACCACTTCTCCATTAGAACTCGGATTTTGTGGTTGTCTGTGTCAACCTTGTCCATGATGACGATTGTACCAATTTTGTTCGCAGCTAAAACGACGATACTGCCGTCCGACCTCAGGGAGCGTAATCCCTTTTCTTCTTCCGTCGGCAAGGTTTGGTGATGTTTTCCTTTTCGGAGGAGGCCGGTAACACAGCTGCTTATATCTGCACGCATGTCCTCAGGGATGGACGAGGTTATTAGGAGAGATTCGAGACTGAGTAAGAAGCTGGTAGCCCCACGGACTCCATATTCCTAACTCTCAATGATCAACGCAACGCACGTGCCTATGGTCTCCCAAAGCGGATGCACCATTGAGGATCATAGTGCCACTCATATAACGTGGCAATTGAGAGCGTAGCTCGACGCCTAGAAGAAAGGCCAATAGAATTATTGTCAATTCGATGGTAACCATCACCAACAGGTCAAGAGCACTCCAATGGGTTCACCGATATCGGAGCTACTTGCCGAGCTAGTCTTACAACGGCTAAAAGCTCTGGTTTAAACTCTCAGGCCGAAAATGTCGCTCCGCTACATAGATTATACCTTCTTTGTCATAAACAGCTGCGGAGTGGAACGGCTGCATCAAAGTCTTAATAGTGTCTTTCCCGCCATACAATTCCCTCACGAAGTAGCAACAGGCGATATCCTCCCGTTTCTCGATGGCAAGCTCGCGACCAGCGTCCACAGAAGACTCCAATACCGAAATAATCCTCAACTATGGGAGCAGCCATCCTGCGGCCCACAAACGAAGCTGCGTTCGAGCTCTTTTTCACCGCGCCTTCCCGTTCTGTAACAGCGAGTATTCACTTACAAGAGAATTTGCCTATTTATATCCACTATTCCGATCTAACGGATACCCAGTGAGCTTCGTCAAAAACTGTCTCCGGCGTCACAGGCAACCACAAAATTAGAGTTCTAATAGCCAGCAACAGCTACCGATACAGTTACAAGCGTGTTACGTGAGGGCGTTATATCGGCGTGACGGTACACAATGCAGAAAACCACCAGACAAGGTTGCTGAATTACAATCACTTCATACGGTGCTCCGGGCAAATGGGTACCCACGCAACTTCGCTAACCGGTGCATGCGAAAACGAGAAAAAGAACAAAACAACACAAAATCGAAACTTTCGCAAGCGTTTCTCTATGCGAAGGACTCTCGGGAAACATCAGCCACCCTTTTAGGACCCTTGCTAGTTCGATAACACCGAGACCGGAGGAATTGATGAAGCGCTAAGTAGAGGCCGAAAAATGCAATGATATGGCAGGGAGTGGTACAGTTACAGGCAAAGCAACGTCGAAAAACCAGGAAGACTGATATAGACGCGAATGGTCGAACAGGCAGTAACAGCATTGAGGGAAAATGATGCTATTCTTAGGTTGCAGTTCATTCGACGAGATCCAATCGTACTTTCAAGATTGAAAAGGTCGAAATTCTCGCGGAAGGTGATAACCACATGAGCCACGCGCTTTTGAGTCATGGTTATGTGGTTTCCAATCTATTAACAAGCGCGGTGACCCACCCTTTCCATATTAAGAGCCGAGACTTCGCATGAGCAGAGTAACTGGTTACGCGGGAAGCGTGCCTAACAACATCGCCTTCTGCAAATCAGAGTTTTGAGTATTTATCACGCCAAAAATCGGATGCGAAGGATCAAGCCGCCCATGCGCCACATACGACCTCCAGCAATGAATTCGAGACCGGCTAGTTATGATAAGTTTGCGGTTACATGGTAACTGCACCCACTGTGCGTCCATCACCCTTACGCGAGGATGAGCTCAAACACGAATCCTAAACATCTAAGAAATACGACTTCCGTTCCAGCGATAGCATCTCTTTCGGCTTAACTGCTACCCGGGACTAAAATTTTCCCTTACATCGGCAAAACCGACTAAGTCGACGTTCATAACTCGAAGATGATGCAGTTGGAGGTGAAAAGCATAAAACGCTGGTCAGAATACTCAAATGTGCTTTATATTTGACAGTAGGTAGATAAG